>JAKELH010000779.1:0-29748 GCA_021525015.1 Lactarius pseudohatsudake | reverse complement strand
ATGCGGCTAACATTGAGTCAGCGCATCTGCCTCGTCCCAAGTCTGCAACGCAAATACTCCTTACGTCTGCCGTCCATCCCATCTATCTTCCTCGCCGACCTTGCCACCACCAATCTGTTCCGCCCGGTCGGAGCCACGTCACGAAGACGCGGTGATCGCGTCTGGGCCGATGCTTTCGTCGCTCACGTGGCCGACAATCGTCCGCGGCCATGCGCGACACCATGTCCGCTGTGTCGGAGCAAGTCTCTGTCGGGAGCGGGGGGATAAAAGAGAAGTCGCAGTGCGACTACATCCGCGCGCTGCGCAGGGTTGCCGACGGGGCCGACATTGTCCTGCTGGTGCTTGATGCGGGGCCGCGCCAACTGGTCGGAGAGAAAGTGCGCGGGTGCAAGGCCAAGCGTTCATGTTCGTGCTCAACATGACCGGTGCGTAGCTGTCTGTTTCCATCCTCCTACCTTCTCCAAAAAATGGATAGACGACCCCGATGAAGCAGATATACGAGCTACGGATCCTGAAGCAGAAGCTGCAGACGCAGGAGGGTCGTGAGAGGCTCTAGAATGGACACCTCATGTCCAAGACGTCAATCCTCACTACGGCCGACGAATGAGCGAGGCAGAGCCGTTATCTATTCTTCTACAGCCTCTCGTTCATGACGAGGTCTTGACGTTGCCACCTCATCACGCCTCGCTTCCCCAAGGCCTCAACACCCGATGACATGTGTTAGTCGACTACGCCGTTTGGCTCGATTTGTTACCACTGGTGTTCCTCTCAAATATCCGGGGCTGAAGCGCCGACGTCCCAACCTTTCTCACATGTCTCGTTCACCCAATTCACCATGGAAAACTCGACAGCATAATCCTCAATCGACCTTATAACCCTTTCAACGAACTCGGAAAAAAACTAAGCCTGACCCTCAAATGAAGTACGCACCAAATTTTCGTCACGCAGGAAACTGCAGCTAACATCGCGCAGGCTTGCGACTCAACAAGAATCCAGGTACTCTCGATCTCAAAGTTCGCAGCGTACCGGAGCAGTGCAGACGCTCCGTACGTTTGCTGTCCGTCGCCCTCCATCAGCACTTATTCGCCAGCCTGGCCACTGACTGACCCGTTCCACTCAGTCTCCGCCGCACGACTTACCGCATCAAGACGTGACGATGGCGAGTAACTGACGTGGCTATCCACGTCCCATCCGCTATGTCGGAGCAGGCATCTGCCAGGAGCGGCAAGGTGAAGGAACAGCTGAACTTCTCAAGGTAGCCGACGAACCTGCCGCCGTATTGATCATGGTGGGCTCTTCCTAGACAGAAGAGGAGCGAAGCGCATGATTCGGAGAGTTCATGGGGCGCTGAGCCCGTGTAATAACATGATGTATATGTGTATTACACGGAACTACTGCATGCAGCTGTAGTGCGAAGGCATCGGATAGCAATCGTGCAGGGATCAACGAAAAAATTAAAGGATGTGTGGCTGTCTGGATGGCAACAGCATGAGAATACCCCCCGCCCTTCTCTTCAAAGAAAAAAACATAGGTCGCAATGTGTGATGAAGAGATATAAATATATATATGCGCGAAGAAAACATCCAAATAAAGAGAAGAAAAAAGAGCGCAAGTTGCTCACGCTCGCAGCGCACCCACTTCCCTGAGTCCCTCTGTGAGCGCCCCGAAAGGAAACACGGGGGAGCGTAATGCCGATCCCGGTGGAGGTTATGTCCACAGTGCGAGGAACAACAGCCTTCTTCCGCCTCGGCAGCCTCAGTTGCCAGAGTAACGCGCAGGCGGAGCGTCTGCATGTTTAGCAACTGCTGCTTGTACAGCGCTTGCAGCGAGACCGCCGTACCTGAAAATTTAACCGTCAGTCGCCATAATTGTGAACACTAGAGAGTCCACACCATATCGCATGCCATCTGTCTCGCAATCGTGTTTCTCCACACTTGCGTCGAATGAATACCTGTAAAAACTCGAATTCCTCTGTAGTACCCGACTCTATTCCGCGGGTCGTGAAAGACGTGATGACGCGGATGGAGAACACAAGCTCATCGTCGATGATGTGCTCGCATCGCTGGCTCCATGTTTCGAGCCAAAGGAAAGTAAGATCGTCACTAAAATCCGTGGGCGGTTTAACCCTTGGTTTAACCTGGATCGGCAGTGAGATCAGACTCGCAGCCAAAAGGCGCGGGCCACGTACCAGAACCCTTCTCCAGTTCACTGTTGTTTCACTCCTTGCCGTTCCTGTACTTTCCCTTCGTATAATTGGGACTCGCAACTGGACCCTTGGAATTCGTTGTTGGTGACGGAAGCAAGGGTTCAAGTTGATCAGTTTTGATCCCGTTGATGGTTCACACGATCGATCGGTTCCCTTCCTTGTTTGATCGGCTCAGATGATAGGAGTCAGATCTCATCTCTGCATTCGGTGTTTTCCTCCGTTCTTTGGACTGTGGCTTTCCTTGAAATCGTCGCCTCCACTGAGATATCAATGCATCGAATGTTTTGTCAGACACAACCCCCGCATTATACACGGAGGCCGTGAGAGACTTGCACGTGAAAATTGGCAGCGTCGCCCGTGCCAGGTTGACGCGTGAGTCTCTTGGGCAGAGCTGTTGTTTGTTCCTCTCATTCTTGACAACATCCTGACACCATCAACTCACGTCTTTTGTGCTCAACACCCGATGACATAGAGACCCGATGATACGGTATTCGATTACGTCTTTGGCTCGACTGGCGTTTCTCTTAAATACTACCGCCGGGTCGACTTTCCAACCCCTTCTCGCAACCTTCTCATTTACACTAATTCATCATAGGAAGACGGTCAACTCAACAGCATCTTCCTCTTCTCGTAGTCTTCGCAGAAGCGGCCAAACCTTCCCCCAGGTAAGGTATGCACCCCGACTTTCGTCGCTCAGCACAACGCGGCCAACATTTTCTCGGCGCAGAACTCAAACGATCCAGGCGCGGCGCACCTGCCTTATCACAAGGTCCGCGGCGCAGATGCTGCATACATCTCCCGTTCATCCCCGTCCATCCTACTCGCCGACCTTGGCACCACCGATCCGTTCCGCCCGGTTCTACCGGGTGACCCATGGCACTGAAGACACGATGATGGCGTCTGGGCTAATGCTTTCGTCGCTCGCGCGGCTATCATCGTCCGTTGTCATGCGCCACGCCGCGTCCGCCGCGTCGGAACAAGTCTTTGTCGGGAGCGTCAAGACGCAATAGCAGTCGCGGCGGGACTACATCCGCACGCCGCGCAAGGTTGCCGACGAGGCCGACATTGTGCCACTCGTGCTTGATGCGGGGATGCGCCAACAGGTCGCAGAGGAAGTGTGCAGGTGCGGGACGGGGGACAAGCGTCTCGTGTTCGTGTTCAACAAGACTGGTGCGTAGTTATCTGCCTCCATCTTCCTCTTTTCTGCAAATATTTTGGAGAGAGACAGCTCTGATGACGTACATGTACGAGTTACGGATCCTGAAGCAGCTGAGACGCAAAAGTGCCGTGAGAGGTTCTAGAATGGGCACATCGCACCCGCATCATGGCCAAGACGTCGATCCTCGCTCACGGGCCGACGAGTGAGCGAGGCAGAGCCGTATCCATTCTCCTACAGCCTCTTGCTCATGACGACATCCCGACACCGCCAGCTCATGACTCTCATCCTCAAAGACCTCAACACCCGATGACGTGAGGTAGTCGGCTACGCCGTTTGCGTTGATTTGTGACCACTAGTGTTCCTCTCAAAAGTTCGAAGGCATCGTGCTCAATCGACCATGGACGCGAAGAAAACCCTTCGAATGAAGTACGGACCGGATTTTCGTCGCGCAGGATACTGCAGCAAACATCGCGCAGGCTCGCGACTCAAAAGGATCCAAGTGCGCTCGATCTCAAAGTTCTCAGTGCACCAAAGCAGCGCAGGCGCTCCATACGTCCGCCGTTGTCGGCCTCCGTCGGTGCGAGAAAGTGCACTTACTCGCCAGCCTGGCCATTGATCCAGTCCATTTAGTCTTCGCCGCACGACTCAACTCACCGCACCAAGACGTAATGGTGCCGGCGAATAGCTGACGTATCACGCCCCATTCGCTATGCCGGAATAGGCCTCTGCCAGGAGTGGCAAGGTGAAGGAACTGTATCCTCTACACCCGTACGCTCAAGGTGGCCGACGACCCTGCCACCGTATTTCTCGTGCACGACCCGGTTGAGTGCTGCGGCCAGCTGATCTAGAGGTGCGCTGATGCGAGGCGGAGGAGGGCAAGGGGCCCGGGTTTGGTTCGTGGTCCTGCAACAAGATCGGTATGTGCCTTCTGCATTCTGCCTCCGTTCCGCCTTCTCCGTCGAATTCTCGAATGCGTAGCGTGACTGGATAACATGTACCTGTTCCATGCGCTTGGCCATCACCAGTGACGGTTCATTTGGAACGCATGTTGGGTCGCAGCTGGTGTCAGGCACGAGTCGGGTAAAAGCAGTTACGTTCGTGTTCAACAAGATTGGTGCGTACCATCTGGCCGACTCCATGACCCGGCACAAAGAGCGTTATTTATACGCCTGGTCTCGACGTCAGCGTCGTTCCCACCATCTTTCCCGCGGACCTGGCTATTGATCTGTTCTGCTCAGTCTCCCACGCGGGGCCCGCGTCACGAAGACGTGATGATGGCGTCTGAGCCCAGACTCTCGTTGCTCGCATAGCTAGCGACTTCCATCGCCATGCGCGACATCTCATACTGCGTCGGAGCCGTCGTCTGTCAGGAGCGGCAAGACGAAGATGCAGCTGTAGCAGCTCTACGTTTATTTTGCTCGTGCTTGACTAGGCTGCCGCAGCCAGCCGGTCGAGGAGGACGTGCGCGGATGCGAGGTGGAGAGCAAGGTCCGTTTTCGTGTTCAACAAGATCAGTACATGCCTTCCGTCTCCATATCCTTCTTCCCAGATAGACTGGCTCGGCGCGAAAATGCGTGCACACGGCCGAAGCATCTCCGCTCCATGACCCTAACGTTACGCTCCCGCTCCCTGATACCTACTCATTATAAGATTTTGTCGTGAATTCGATCATTGTACTTGGCCAATAGTGCGGCTCTTCTCAGACTGAAGAGGAGCGAAACGCGTGATTGGGAAGAGTTTAGACAAGCTGATGAGTTGCTGAATGCGTATCGTGAGTTATATGCACGGTGGGAGTAACGTGATGTACATGAGCTTTACAACGGAACTATAGACAACTATATGCGAGGATATCGGGTAGCGATCGTGCGGCATTAACAAAGAGTGGCCGCCTGGATGGAGACCCGCGCCGTTCTCTCCAAAGAAAAATGTCAAAGTCGTAATGAGTGTGGCGAAGGGATGAGAGATAAAACTGGCAAACGTATGCGCAAAGAAAACATCCAAAAAGAGAAGAAAAACGGAGCATACATGAATTTAGTTCACGCGTAGTACCCACCCCCGCTCGAGTTCCCAGTGCGCCCCCGAAGGAAACACGATGCAACGCAATGCCGATCCCAGCGGGGGCCATACCATGAGACGTGAAAGGCCTTCTTCTGCCTTGGGAACCTCGGTCGCCAGAGTATCCCGCAGGCGGAGCGTGAGAAGCGCCTGCACGTCCGGTAATAGCGGGACCTAGTACTGCTTAGTCAGTATCAAGTGGTGCAGAGGAGGCAGCCGACGCATACCCCATCTGAAGTGCCCCCAAGACAGCTCGAGTACCCCCACCCCCGCGCCCGTATTCGCCCGCGCGTACGTACGTCCACATTGGGCGCGAGTCTGAGTCCGATCTCTTTCCGTGTGCTGCTAAGCGCGCCAAACAGAGCCGCCGGGCACATGCCGTCGTACAGCGTGCTTGCGATGTGTAGCGTCAGGCAGCACAGCAGATGGCTGGAACCGAGCGCGGCCGCGGGGCCAGGGCTACTGTCGAGCACGGCAAGGTACGGCGCGGCATTGGGCGGGACGACGTGCGCTGCAGGGGAACGCAGACGAAGTGGGGGAGCGCGAGGTGGGTAATACGTGCGCGGGCAGGCACGGCGAGAATGTTTTCGAAGAGCGTGTAGAGCAGCGTGTCGGTGAGCGGCGCCGCAGCGAGTAGCTCCATGTCAAAGGCCGGTAGTGTCAGCGCCGAGAGTGTGCATATAGAACGGAGCGCCGGGGCTAGCGTGAGCATGAATGAGAGGCCATGCGGGGTGCGCGCAGCACAAGCGTTGTCACAAGCGCCGCGAGGTGCGGCGTGCCAGCTAGCCGTGCGACGCATGCGTCGGCATCGTCGGCGGAGAGCTCGAGCGTACGGTAGAGCGCGAGTTGCACGGCGGCGCTGAAGCGCTTTGAGACGCGGGAAAATCGGCGCAGGCCATGTCCAACTCGGAAATGATGTTGGTGCGTCGTACGAGGCCGCGGGCGGATGGCGAGTAGCTAGGAGACCGAGGCCACGGAGATGTGGGATATGGTACCCTTGGAGGAGCGTCCCCGTACCCTACGGACTCGGAAGCGCAACACAGAAGCAATGGTGGTCATTCACCGGTGCAGGGATGGAATATCGAGATGGATATCGAAGAGATCGTGGATGGTGAGTTCATGAGACTGGGCGTGGCCTTGATACCGAGGTTTTGAGAATGCTTGAACCTGTGCAGAAAGTAAGGCCGGGTGCGAGGAAGAGGAGCGAGTCGTAGGGGGGAATGGGGAACAGGCTGCCTGGAAACAAGGCTGCCAAAGTGGGGTCGCGTTCGGAAGTTCCATCTGTCTCTCTCGAATTGTCGGAAAGACCTGGTGACATACCTCCTAGCTATATCCCCGGTGTATAGTGGAGCACCCCGTTATATCAGACACTTTGTAGGACGGTCGTCTTTCCTGCGTTTGCCCATCCTGTAATAAGGAGAGTCCTTATTATAGGACGGGCAAACGGACTCAGAACTTTGGAATTCGACATTGGAGCGACGGAAGCAAGAGTTGTTGATCGATTTGATCCCGTCCTCGATCGATGATTCGACGATGCTTCACACAATCGATGATGCTTCACACGATCGATCGGGTCGCTTTCGACCCTGGCTGGGTCCCAAAGCAGTTTCCCGCGTAAAAATAGGCAGTATCGGACCGGCTCATGTTGACGCGTGATGTTGACGCGTGAGACTCGCCGTCTGTTCCTCCACAGCTTCTCATTCATGACGACATCCTGGCACTGTCAACTCACTTCTCTTGTCCTCAACGCCCGGTGACGTAGGGTAGTCGATTACGCTGTTTGGCTCGACTTGTGGTCACCAGCGCTTCTCTTCAATACCCGTGGGTCGACGTCACTCCAACCCATTCTCTCATTTACACCAATTCGTCATAAAAGAAACAGTCAGTTCGACAACATCTCCCTCTCAACCTTGTAACCCTCCCAAAAACGATCAATTCTACCCCTCGGGTAAAATGCACTCGATTTTCGTCGCTCAGGACAACGCGGCTAACATTGAGTCAGCGCATCTGCCTCATCCCAAAGTCTGCGACGCAAATACTCCTTACGCCTGCCGTCCGTCCCCATCCATCTTCTTCGCCGACCTTGCCACCACCGATCCGTTCTGCCTGGTCGGACCCACGTCACGAAGACGCGGTGATCGTGTCTGGGTCGACCCTTTCGTCGCTCACATGGCCAACAATCGTCCGCTGCCATGCACGACACCATGTCCGCTGTGTCGGAGCAAGTCTCTGTCGGGAGCGGGGGGGGGGATTAAAGAGAAGTCGCAGTGCGACTACATCCGCGCGCTGCGCAAGGTTGCCGACGGGGCCGACATTGTGCTGCTGGTGCTTGACGCGGGGCCGCGCCAACTGGTCGGAGAGAAAGTGCGCAGGTGCAAGGCCAAGCGTTCATGTTCGTGCTCAACATCACCGGTGAGTAGCTGTTTGTTTTCATCTTCCTACCTTCTCCGAAAAATTTGGATAGACGACACCGATGAAGCAGATATACGAGCTACGGATCCTGACGCAGAAGCTGCAGACGCAGGAGGGTCGTGAGAGTGCCGTGAGAGGCTCTAGCATGGACACGTCCCACCGCCTCATAGCCAAGACGTCAATCCTCGCTAACAGGCTGACGAGTGAGCGAGGCAGAGCCGTTATCTATTCATCTACAGTTTCTCACTCATGACGACATCCTGACACTGCCACCTCATCACGCCTCGCTTCCTCCACCCGATGACATGTGTTAGTCGACTACGCCGTTTGGCTCGATTTGTTACCACTGGTGTTCCTCTCAAATGCCCCGGGGCTGAAGCGCAGACGCCCCAACCGTTCTCACATGCCTCTCGTTCATATCAATCCACCATGGGGAATTCTGCAGCACCATCCTCAATCGACCTTATGACCCTCTCAACAGACTCGAAAAAAAGGCCAAGCCCTGGCCTTCAAATGGAGTACGCATCAGATTTTCGTCGCATGACATTGCGGCTAACATCGCGGAGGCTCGCAACTCAAAAAGGATTTCAGGTACGCTCGATCTCAAAGTTCGCACTGCACCAAAACAGCGCAAGCGCTCCATACGTCTGCTGTCCGTCGCCTTCCATCAGTACTCACCTGAGTACTTCCTTGCCAGCCTGGCCACTGATCTGTTCCACTCAGTCTCAACCGCACGAGTCACTGCACCAAGACGTAACGATGGCGAGTAGCTGACGTAGCTTCCACATCCCATTTGCTATATCGGAGCAGGCCATCTGCCAGGAACGGCAAGACGAAGGAACAGCTATAGCCTCAAACCGGCACGCTACCGCCCATTTGCTGCTCGCGCTTCCATTTGTCGTAGCACTCGAGCGTGACGCTCGCCAAGAAGCACGGTATACTCTGCATCGATCTCGACCCAGTTCCGCATCAGCTGCGGCAGCTCCTGCGGGCCACCCTCGCCCTGCGCGACGAACTGCATGCGTGCATCTCCTCCACTTCCGTCCTTCGGCGCAGGCTGGAAGACGAACGCGGCGCCGAGGTTGTACTGCGACGTGACGCGCACCTGTCCATTATCTAGAAAGCGAGCTTGACGCCGAGGATCGCCGAGAGCGCATCGCGGAACTCGGCCGTCTTGCCCGCGAACACCTGCCGCAGGCGGAGCATGCGTTTATCGCGCTGCTTGAGCTCTGCCTCGAGCTGCGTGACTGAAGTTGATCCAGTTGATTTAGTTGTGCCTGTGTAATTTTGTTCGAGATGAAAGAGCTCTCATTCAGTTCGGCGCCTGTGTGATTTTGTTTGGTTAATGGTGTTTCCCCGTTCCTTTGAGACACTCCCGGCATTGACTCCCCTGGGACCGACCAGCACGCAGCAGTGAAGAGCAGATAGCAAATGATATTATGTAGAAAAAAAGACGGTGTGCTTTTGGGGATTATAGCAAAGATCTACGCAAACTGTCTATCGATTCGCTCTAGATTGTCAGGTATCGTCGTTCGCTCCGCGTCCATGCGCGCACGCTTGGTCCCGTTCGCCTTGCCGTTCTCGTGCGTTCCATCGGCAGTGGCGGCAAAGTAATCGAGCTTTGCAAGAGGGTCCGCGCGGATGGTCTTGCTCCCTTCCTTCCAGTTCGCGGGGCACACTTCGCCGTGCGCGTCCTTCGAATTACCGCACCACGTCAGCACACCATCCGCCGACGACGAAGAAAAAATATACTTACAGTGAACATCAGGAAAAACCTACTTTGCTAATTTGAGATAATTTGAGATAATTTCCATGTTGAGCAAGAATTATTGTCTTAGTGACAGTAGGCTCGGACCAGCCGGTTTTCGAACTCAGACGCTCCGCTCATTTCGCGTCGTCTCTCGTTCTCAACGAGTGACTCGGGTAGCAGCACCCTTCAAACCCCGACATATTGCAACCTCCGCTACCCGAAAGTCGCTTGTCGAAGTGCCTGGTTTCACGAGGCTATAGTGACAGCTAGCGTTCGCTAGTCCTAATTATCTCAAATTATCTCATGTTAGCAAAGTAGGTTTTTCCTGATGAACTGGAACGCCTGCACGAGACGCAGCGCCTCGTCGACGGACCGTCCGACCGGCAGGTCGTTCATCGTGAACTACCTACGATACAGGTATCACCGTCAGGTCAGTAGTCGACAACCCCGTGAAGGAGAGAACCGCACCTGAGTGTACCCTTGGGATCGATGAGGTAGCTCGCGCGGAACGTGATGCCTTTGTCCTCAATCAGACAGCCGTACTCACGTGCCACGCGCATGTTGCGGTCTGCGAGCAGCGGAATGCGCAAGTCGGGCCCGAGCCCGCCAGCACTGCGCGCTTGCTGCGCTCACGCGTGGTGGGAGTACTCCGAGTCGGTCGATATGGCTGCCACGTGTACGCGTAATCAAAGAGTCTATTCGTGATTGATTGCGAGTGAGGGCGTACCAAGCACTGTAGTGTTGAGGCGGGAAAATTCGGGGAGCGCGTCGTTGAATGTGAGAATTTCGGTTGGGCAGACAAAGGTGAAGTCACTACAGCCAGATGAAAAGAAGATAAAAAAAAATAGGGTGAGACAGGACGTGTAATGATTTTGGGACGCGCGTACAGAGGGTAGAACATCAGGACCACCCTGGGATGGACAGGTCAGAAAATGCGAGCTAAGAGAAACGCATAAATAATTACCATTGACCGAGATAGTCCTCCAGTGAGACCTCCTTGAAAGAACCATCTATGAGAGCAGTGACGCTGAAGACCGGTGCGGGACTCTGGATAGTGGGAGACATCTTGGTGGTTCAAAGAAGAAAAAGCGGGAAGTGTTCAAAGGTGATCGTCTGATGATGGCGACGGTGTTCAGCCGGCGCTGACCCGCGACGCGTTTCTTTGGACTTGTTTGGATCCCCTTCCAATAGGCAAGCGAATACCCATTAGGCGTTCCAGAATCATGATGTACTGCCCTCAAGTTGGGTGTACATTATGTGCGGAGGTAACGGAGCACCGTCAGCGAAAGCGGGGTTTGGGCCATGCCATCAGTCTCGCTCACTTTTATTATTGGATATCTTCAGACTTCAGTTCAAGTTGGTCTCGCTGCATCGTGTTGAGATATCACTCTCTCCACCCAGAGTACGCCCGCCGGTGCATAGCCTCCATGTGAGAGTGTGCTTTCTTGATAACATCACCGTCATCATGGTCTGGTCGTAAGAAGCCCCAAACCAAATGATGGAACCACATCCCTACAGCCCTCGTACACACTCGCACGCTTGCGAAGAGGGCGGGCCAGTTACTCACAGCACCGCCCACCCAAGCTGATACGAACATGCCGCTCACGGACAAGATCAACTTCGACACACTCCGTGCGCCTCTAGACATACGTCTATCTGCATCTCTTCTGCCGTCCCTCCTCCAGCCCCACTTAGACTCGTCTGACTGGACATTTCGAAAACAGAGCTTCGCAGAGATCGCACAACCCGACGAGGTGCATCTCACCCAGCTCTATGGCTCCAACCCCAAAAAGGTCGCCAGGCTCTACCACATATTCGAGCAGCCCTTCCAAATGGGTCTGGCGGGCGACGCACTCCCCGCCGCCACTATGTGTTCTGTATTTGTATTTACTTCTACGACCGCTGCGACCTTTGTACATGCTGTGGCAGCAGAGGTCGCAGGAAGGGCGACAGATGCAGAGCGAGCAGACGAATAGGCATGGAGGCGGTCTACTAGGACATCAAGTTCAATCGTACACGTCATACATGGCTCAACTAGTGGACCATTCGGCAGAGGCGCTTATCCTTCCTTGTGGTGTTCCTCAACTGCACTAGGAAAATAAACTCGCACGGGAATATGGATTCCCAGAACGGCGTAAACCAACGATCTATTCTATCCAAATGTGTATTCGACCGAAGACTGAGAGGGAACTAAAAGCTTGAGGAGATATTTTCGCAACAGATGCAAGAAAAAACAAACCAGATTAATAGCCATAATAAAGCCCGCAAATAACTCGTCAGAGTGCTCTTGAGAAGGTGCAGTTAGGTGTTGTTGGATCTTCGAGTCAATATTTGCCTTTCGATAGTCAACCTCCGCGTGAGTTAAGGCTGATTTCGCTGACATGTTTGAGAGACGTAAGAAGGTGGCATGCTTCAAGATGACGATGACGGCTTCGACAAGCGTCAAATACACCCTCAAAATGATAAAGGGAAATACCAGAGATCAAATGATAACCGCCAAGATTTGTGGGGGTGAGCTAAGAGATAAACATCGTAAGCAAGGGACAAATGACAATAATACAAGCGAACACATTTTGAATGGTTGAAAACGACATAATCTGATCTACCTTATGAAGAAGTGAGAGGTTTGGTTGAGTAAACGTATGGAAGAGAGCTTACAAGCTGAAACATTGAATGTAAACAAGTCATTAGCAAGCTGGAAAGAAGTGTGTCCACGCACGTGCTAATAGATAAAGAATGAGTATGATCAATGGAGTAACAGGTGTGATCAAGAGGAAAAGAACGCAGCAAGGTAAAGGGCAACTTACACCCTGAAGGCCCAAGACAGACGACGTTAACAGGCTGGGAAACACAGCGAGCCACAGCAGCCACTCACGAACTGGACAGGCGAGGACAGGCGTCGTCGGCAGGCTTCAAACACAGCGAGCCACGGCAGCCACTCACGGACTGGAGAGCCGAGGACAGACATCGTCAGCGAGCTTCAAACACAGCGAGCCACGGCAGCCACTCACTTCCTGGAGAGCCGAGGACAGGCGTCGTCAGCAGGCTTCAAACACAGCGAGCCACGGCAGCCACTCACTTCCTGGTGAGCCGAGGACAGGCGTCGTCAGCAGGCTGCAAACACAGCGAGCCACGGCAGCCACTCACATACTGGAGAACCGAAGACAGGCGTCGTCAGCAGGCTTCGAACACAGCGAGCCACGGCAGCCACTCACGAACTGGAGAGCCGAAGACAGGTGTCGTCAGCAGGCTTCAAACACAGCGAGCCACGGCAGCCACTCACTTCCTGGAGAGCCGAGGACAGGCGTCGTCAGCAGGCTTCAAACACAGCGAGCCACGCCAGCCACTCACTCCCTGGAGAGCCGAGGACAGGCATCGTCAGCAGGCTTGCAACACAGCGAGCCGCGGCAGCCACTCACGGACTGGAGGATCGAGGACAGGTGTGTGTGTTGTCAGCAAGAGTGAAACGCAGCGGGGAGCGGTAGTCGCTCACCATCTGGGTCGCACAGCACCATGGTTTATGGCATGGTCAGGTCACTCGACCTCGAAACCGCGAGTAAGAGCTAATACTCACCCACTACGAGTTGGGCAGCATCAACCATCATGAACCATGTATCACACTTTATTGACACTTACCCAGATGTATGGAAACGGAAAAAGACATTCCCGAATAGTATTTTCGACGTCCATGCCAGTGCGGGAACGGACACTACGATGCTTGTTGTCGTCGCTGCTCACTTCGCCCCTTCAATTGGCGCACCCACCGGTTCAAAGCTCTTTTAACACTCAATTCTAGATTTCCCCTCTGCACAGCCAAAAGCATTAGTCCGACGATGTTGTCATTCAAAGCTGCAGCCGTCGTCTCGATAAGCCTATTGCAGCCCATATTTTGCCTGTGCATTTCTGCCGACAAGCATTAGCATCTAACTCTCGTATTTGGATCTGAACCTACTTTCTAATCGCACGAATTTGACATCATCACCAAGGGGAAGCAGGTACACTGCCAAACGTCCCGGACCCCTGTTTGAGGGTTCGGTCGGCCAGGGTCCGTGTGGCCCTAGTTCAGCCTTATTCGCGTGCTGGTCGAGTTAAGCGGTGGCAAAAAAACTTAAGCGGTGGCAAAAAAAAAAAAAAACCCTGAAATAAGGCTGAACTGGGGCCACACGGACCCTGGCCGACCGAACCCCCAAACAGGGGTCCGGGACGTTTGGCAGTGTAGTGCTCTTGAAATTGTTTCTCCGCCACATCAAATATGTTGTCACCTGGGCTTCCGAAATCCTCCACATAGATTCGGACATTTTGCCAGAATTGATCGTATTTTGTAAAGATGACAACGACAGGGACTGAAAATTATGTTCTTAATACAGTCACGAACGTCCGTAATGACGCACCATTCCCGTCAGGACAGATGTCCTTGAAAAACCTAAGATCGAGCTGTGGTCGTTGGTTGTCCATTGGTACGCAGTACCTCAAAACATATGACCGTCAGTTGGCGTAATCGTGAACACTCGAGAGTCCAAACCATATTGCATGCAGTCTGTCTTGCAATCGCCTCTCTCCACACTTGCGTCGGACGAATTCCTGCAAAATTCCGAGTTCCTCTGTGCTACCCGACTCAATACCGCGAGAGTCATGGAAAACGTAGTCCTTATTATTGGAGAATACGAGTTCGTCATCGATAGTGTGCTCGCCTCGCTGGTTCCATGTTTAGAGGCAACCGAAGAGAAGTACTATTGTCACTAACATCCATGGACGGGTCGAGTCTCACCTGGTCGGAAGTGAGATCACATTAACAGACAAAAAGGCTGGACTACGTACCTCCTCCCTTCCTCGATAAATGACGGGGCTCTCTGTCGTTTCACAGACTCTCTGTAGGATCGACGTCTTTCCTGCGTTCGCCCTTCCTATAATAAGCACTCGGAACTGGACTTCTGGAAGTCGGCGACGGTGTTGCTGGATGACGATGTTTGAGAAGGTGGGCCGAGAGCCAAGAACGCGAGTGACGCCTGCCAACTATAGGAGGAATTCAACGGCTTTCTGACATCAGGGAGCAACCAAAGACCCACGGGTTTCGGTTTCCCGTACACAAAGGTTACGGTAACGCAACGGTTGGTATCTGTGAAGCCTCTCAGCATGAAGTAGACTGTACTAGGAGCAAGAGATCCCACCTTCCAGACGGACAATCTTGGAGTCTCCAATGTTGTTTGGCTCAAACTTAACCAAAATCTCAGCAACCCTTTGTTTGAAAAGCGCTCGCCGGATGATCAACGTCGCACTGGTGTGGGTCCTAACATGGCTGTGCGGAAGAAATTAGCATGCGGCGGTGAGGGGAAACACGACGAACATGTCTGGTTTCCAAAGAACAGGGGCGCCGTTCTTGAATTTGTTAGACTTGTATTTGACACCGGCATCGTCCTTGAAAACGAGCTCTAGCTCGGATGTAGGACGTGTCTCGATAAAATCGACAGATATTTCTACGCAAACGTCAATTCTGCTCAGAAGCAATGGTGGGTCCCATATACCTTTCAAGTCAATATATCTGTACGTGAACCGGTCAGCCTATGCTCAGGTGGAAGCAATTCGACTAACTGAGCTTGATCGTCCATATCAGTCGCAGATCGTGAATTCGATTCCATCACAAGATATAAGGAAATTCGTTTTCTAATCTTGGATGTTGTGTGATGAAGCAAAGGTGGATGTAGGAGCAATGGATGGAGGTAGACAGACGGCGCAAGAAGCTTGTGTGAAAACAGCGGTTCCTTCACCCGACAACCTCCGAGAACCGTGAGTAGTCGACCACGTCGATTGTGGATCGATATCAAATCACATATATCTCATTACTCTCGTTCACACTAATTCATCGGACACCTCCTCCAATCAACCTGTGACCGGCTTCAAAGGACAAACCAAGCCGAAGTAAGTACCAATTTATCTTCGCTTAGGACGTCGATCTGGCTCAGAACTCGAAAAGGAGGTGCCCCGTCTGCCGATCTCAGGGTCAGCAACGCAGAGAAAGAGTGCACCATCCTCTCAATCTCGCTCGCCGACCTGGCCACTGGTCCGTTCTTCCTTGCTTTGCCGCGTAACCCGCTTCACAAAAACGCGACGACGTCAAGCCCAGACTTTCGTCACTCGTGTAGCTAGCAGCTTTCCCCTCCATTCACGACGTTCCCATCTGCTGCATCGGAGCCAGCACCTTCGACTGGGCGGCGCGGCCGGCCGGTCGAGGAGGACGGGCACGGGCGCGAGGAAGAGGGTACGCGGTTCGGCTCGCGCTCACCGAAATTGGTACGTGCCTTCCGTCTCCATGCGTCCCTTCTCCCTCCAACTCCCGGATAGACCTGGTGCCACGTGAGGATTCACATACCCGGCTGAAACTCCTCTGACCCTAATGTTACGCTTCCGCTCTTCGGCCTGGTACCAGCACCTTTGGCATTGCGCCGCCGCACTCATCCGCCTTCACGGTATACAGGCCGAGCAGGGGCGCAGACGCTCGCTTTATCTCAACTGGAATGCGTATCCATTGTCACTGTTCGAACTGGTTGATGGACGGCGGTCAAGTCGATTAGGTTGGTCAAAAACTGTTTTCGGTGCAATACAGCAACGTCTCGATGATGTGTTCTATCACCCATCATCATCTGAAACATCAGCGTGTGCCAATGTGTGTAATTTTCTGATACCGACTCCATAAGACTTTGTCGTGAATTTGAATATACTGTACTCGGCCAATAGTGCAGCTCTTCTCTGACAGAAGAGGAAGCGTGCGATTCGGGAGAGTTTAGACGAGCTTACGAGTTGCTGAGTATGTGTCGTGTGTTAAGTACACGGCGGGAGAACATGATGTATATGAGCTTTATGACGGAACTATAGACAGCTATAATGCGAGGATATCGGGTAGCGATCGTGCAGTGATCAAATAAGAGAGGCTGTCTGTTTGGAGACCCGCGCCCTTCTCTTCAAAGAAAAAAAGATCAAGTCAAGGATCAAGTCGTGATGAGTGTGATTATCGAATGAGAAAGATATACGCGCAAAGAAAAATCCAAAAAGGGAGAAGTTAAACGAACATACATGAGCTTGATTCGTGCGTACCCACTCTCCCCGCTCCAGCTCCCACTGAGCGCCGGAAGGAGGACACGACGCAATGCGGACCCCAGCAGAGGGCGTGTCCACAGCGCGGGACGCAACGGGCCGCTTTTCCAGCCTCGGTCGCGTACGAAGCGCCCGCACGATCGGCAATAGGGATCCGACTTGCACGTACAGCGCTTGAAGCGAGACCTAGTGCTGATCAGTCAGAGAAACAGCCGAGGGAGGTAGCCCACGCCTACCTCGTCTGAATTTCCCTCGAGAGACAACTCGAGTACATCCAGCCCCGCGCTCGTATTCGCCAGCGTGCCTAATAACCACCCGCGTGTGCACGTCCGCGTCGACCGCGAGAACGAGCAAGAGCCACCGAGTACGCCGAACAGCGCCGCGGGGCGCAGGCCGTCGTACAGCGTGCTCGCGGTCCGTAGCGTCATGCGCCGCAGCGAGTGGCTAGGAGCAAGTGCAGCCGCGAGGCCATGGCTACTATCGAGCACCGCAAGGCGCGGAGCGGCGGGTGGGACGTCGTCCGCTGCATGGGGGCACGCCGACGAAATGGGGTAGCGCGAAGTGGGTAAGATGCGTGCGGGCTGGCGCCGCGAGAAAGCCGTCGAAGAACGCGTAGGGCAGCGTGTCTGTGAGTAGCGTGAGATGCGAGAGCCTTCCGGGCGCCGGGTAGCGTCAGCGCGGAGAGCGCGCCAATAGAGCGGAGCGCCAGGGCTAGCGCGAGCACGAAAGATGGGCCGTGCGCAGGGGTGGGTAGGCGCGCAGTGCGGGCGTCGTCGCGAGCGCCGCGAGACGTGATAGCTGGCTGTACAACGCATGCGTCGGCGTCGTCGGCGGACAGCTCGAGTGTGCGGTACAGCGCGAGTTGGGCGGCGGCGCTGAAGCGCTTCGGGCTAGGGCAGGCAGCCGCGAGCGCAGGACGTGCGCTAGGACAAGCGAGAGAGGGATCGGAGGGCTCTGACGCGCCTGCTGTCGGGCGAGCCGTGGGCTGCGCGGTTCGAATGCCTGTGGGACGGACACTATGATGCGCTGGGGCGGTGGCGGTGCAGGTACGTGCGCGGACTCGGTCGGGGAGTGAAAGAATGCAGGGGAGTGAAGGAATGCGGGTGAGCTGAGTGTGCAGGCGCGGTTTGGGTGCATTTGGAAGGAGAACCGTGCGCTGGGCGGGATAATGTGTGTGCTCGGGAACATCTCGGACAGGCGCGGGAAGGAAGGTGAGACGAGCGAATCGGTGCAGGCCATATCTAGTTCGGAGATAATGCTGGCGCGTCGCCCGAGGCCGCTGGGAGGACGGATATCTGGAGATGGAGGTGGCGAGTGCCTAGGGGAACGGGGCCAAGTGACACCGGAGATGCGGGAAATGGCCTTGGAGGAGGGGCGTCCTCAACCCCTGCGGAAATATAACATGGAAGCAATGTTTGTCATCCGTCGGCGCAGGGATATCGAGATGGAGGATGGTGAGTTCATGAGACAGGGCGTGTCCTTGATGTCGAGATTTTGAGACTGCTTGAACCTACACACGAAGGACGGGCGTAAGGGGGAAAAGGGAACAGACAGGCCAGAAGCAAGGCCGCCCGAGTGGAATGTGAATGAGCATTTCGAAGATGGTGATGTGCAATAGAAGTTGAGCGTCGCGTGTGACTGCATTCTCGTCGATCTTGGTCCTTCGATTCTGATTCCGTCCACGTCTTGACGATCGAGCTCTTGCTCCCACCGGACTGACGATCGTCGGTTGACCAAGACATTCCCAGGTTCGGCAAAGTGAAATGTTGAGTTTGTGCTCTCTTCACACGGCGCTCAGCATGAGTCGGGCTGTATTGAGACCACAGCAACTCTTATTTTGAAAAGGGTTCGTTAGACGGCCAACGTAGCCCTGGTGTGGGTCCTAACATAGCTGTGCAGAATTAATCAGCATTCGACGGTGAGGGAAAAGACGGCTAAACATGTCGAGGTTCCAACGAATAAGGATGCTGTCGTTGAATTTGTTCAACTTATGTGACAGCAACATCGTCCTTGAAAACGAGCTTGAGGTCGGATGTAGGTCGCCTCTTGACGATATCTCTGCACAATTATATCAGTTCTGCTCAGAGACAATGGTAGGTCCTATATACCTTTCAAATGAATATCTCTGTTTGCGAATCGGTCGGCCTATGCCCGAGTGGAAGCTGTTCGACGAACCGAAGTTGATCACCCATATCAGTTGCAGATCTTGAATGCGATTCCATCCCAAGATAATGAGAAATATAGTATTTTGAACTTGGGTGTTGTGTGAAGAACTCTGATGAAGCAAAGATGTACGAGCGACGGACAGAGGTAGAGCCGAAGGTCGTGAGACAAGCGTGGCACCACCTAACCTGGAGCCGCCAACTCCCTCCTGTCTATTGTCTTCAACTCTCCGATGACACGTACTCGACCACGCCGTTTGGCTCGAGTTGTGATCTCTCAAATATCCCTGGATTCCCTGGGGCTGACGCTCTAACCTTTCTTCTCTCTCTCACTTACCATCGCAAGAGGCAGTCAGCTCGACAACGTCACCGTCAATCATCCTTATGGCTTCTCAACAGATGCAAAAAAACTTACCCCTCAAATGAAGAACGCACTCATTTATCCTCGCCCAGGACAATACGTCTGACATTGGTCTGGCTCAGAACTCAAAAAGGGTCCAGGTGCCCGCCTGCCCGATCTCAAAGTCAGCATCATCCCTCTATCTTTCCCGCCAACGACCTGGCCGTTGATCCGTTCTGCTCAGTCTCGTCCGCCGCGTCACCCGCGTCACGAATACGCGACGATGGCGTCTTAGCCCAGACTCTCGTCGTTCACGTAGCTTCCGTCGCCATACGCGACGTCCCATCCGCTGCAGCCAGGGGCGGAAAGACAAAGGAGCATCCGTAGCAACTCTACGTCCAGTAAGCTTATGTCTCATGCTTGATGCGCACGACCCGACTGGGTGCCGCAGCCAACCGGTCGAGGAGGACGTGTGCAGGCACGAGGCGGAGGGCAAGCGGTTCAGACCCGGGTTTCGTGTTAGCGCTCAACAAGCTTGGTACGTGCCTTTCGTCTCCATACCCCCTTCTTCCCGGGTAGACCTGGTGCTACGCGAAAATGACTACACACGATTGAAGCACCTCCACCCAAGCACCTCCGCCTCATGAATCTAACGTTACGCTCTCGATCCCCAGTCTAGTACCAGCTGCAGCATCTGCCAGTGCGTCTGCGTCTACTTTTTGTGACCGCACCAACGTCTTCACGCGTTGTGCCCACGTGGTCTAGCAGCAGCATGGGCAGTGGCGTGGACGTTCTTTGGGTTTTCGAACTCGAACACATCTTCCTCTCCCCTGATCCGACTGCGGTGCACGGCGATGCGTGATCCAAGCGCTAGCGCGAGAAGAGAGAGTACCCATCGTGGGACACGAGCTCGACAAGGTCGTCGTGTTGCCCGTCGAAGACGAGATCGTCCGACGACACGTCGGAAGATGACACTGCGGTATTTCGGAAGGCTTTACTAGCTTTACTACTCATTGGTACAAGTACTATTAAGTTGCGATAGCAGGTAATCCAGGGTCTGAATATAGATCTGAATTACTGAGAGTCGATGGATTCTCGAGGAGGCACAACTCGGTAAAGACCGAAGCACGTGTGAAAATGGGCAGCCCAGGCCGCTGCGGCTTCTATTTCATGAGTCATGACAGCATCCTACTGTAGCACCGCCAATTCGCGTCTCGTGTCCTCGTCTCATCACCCTATGATATTGGATAGTCGAATACGCCGTTTGGCCCGACTTGTGGCTCTCAAATACCCCTTCGGCTAATGCTCCGAGTCACATCCCTCTAGTTCATCATGGGAAGGAACAGTCAGCTCGACAGCACCTTCCTCTATCGACCTTGTAACACCCAAAATAAACCAAGCCTACCCCCCAAGTGAAGTATACACCCGATTTTTGTCACGCGAGACAATGGAGCTAACCTTGTGTTGGCGCAGAACTCAAAAACGATACAGGCGCGGCGTACCTGCCCCATCACAAAGTCCGCAACGCTGATGCTCCGTACGTCTGCCGTCCATCTTACTCGCCGACCTGGCCACCGATCCGTCCCACCTAGTCTTCGCCGCACGACCCACGGCACGAAGGCGCGATGATGACGTCTTTCCCGACGCTTTCGTCGCTCGCGCAGCTGACAGCGTCCGCCGCCATGCACGCACGACATCCTGTCTGCTGTGTCGGGCTCGGAGAAAGCCTCTGTCAGGGGCGGCAATATGAAGGAGCGCTACATCTGCACGCTGCCCAAGGTTGTCGACGAGGTCGACGTGTTGCTGCTCGTGCTTAATGCCGTGGGCACGACCCAGCCAGAGCCAACAACCAGCTGGCCGGGGAGGAAGTGCGCAGGTTCGAGGCAGAGGACAAGCGGCTTGTGTTCGTGCCCAACATTATCGGTCCGTAGTTGTCTGTCTCCATCCTTCTACTTCTCAAAAATTATTGGATAGACTCGGTGCCACGCGAGAGTGCTTAGGCATGCGCTGTGGCACCTCCGCCCCGACGATGCCCTTCCGCTCCGTGGGCTCGCACCAGCGCACTATCTTTTTCAGCACTGCAGTTGCGTTCTCCTTCTCCTTCGTACAATCGAGCGTCACTGTTGAGCGTCGTCGTCTCCCGAACGTCGGCATCAACACACCCGAGCGTGTAAGGTGGGCCGCTTTCTTTATTCGTGCCCACTCGATAGTAACCATCGTTAAGACACACACAGGATGGTGCATTCCGTGGGATGTCAGCTGGTGGGACGTATGAAGGAGTCACAATGTGTTCGACTCGAGCGTATGCTACGGATAGTCGACTCTCGATGTCATCTTTGTTAACGACGAGGGAATGCAGGGACAAAACATGGTGTTGGACTCCTGCATAACGTGGCCAAACCGAAGGGTGTCGACAACCCCACGTCCGACGATACGTTCTGTGCTCTTCCTCCCATCTCGGCTCCACTCAAACACTTCTCCCCCGCATGTCACGGCACGGATATCCTCCCCTAGACACAAGCTGAAGATTTGAAGAATGTTCATAATCTGCCCACATTCAACAAAACACCCGAGTTCACGAAGGTGCTCACACCCAGCACAGGTCATCTCCTCAAACTCGGTCTCCTTCCAGCCCTTCTTTCTTCATCAGCCTACTCTCACCTCCTCATTACATCTTCAGGAGGGTTGAATCTTGACCATTTACAGTCAAGCCTCTTCGTGTATGCGTACCAGAGACTAGGCAATGATATGAACTTAGAGTTGCAGGCCCGAAAGCGGAGGGTGCGGCGTTGACGTCAATGGAGTCGTGCAGGCACAGGAGCTGAAGTGGAAACGGTATTATCAATGCATATTCGTGGTCCCGAGAGTATACTAACTAGGTCAAGATAGAGGTAATGGTATAAAGGCAAGAGATGTTAGTTGGGGAAACGAGATCAAAATCAAACGCAAGACGAAGGAGATGCGGTGGTGAAGGACGACGGAGACGAGGCGTAAAAATCAATGGGGTATCGGTAAGCACCGAATGTGTCAATGGAGGGGTATTGTACGAGGACTGGGCAGATGTACTTAACAGTAAAAAGACAGCAAATAAAAATAATGTTCATCGTGTTTGCGTCTTCGCTGTCAATAGCGAGTGCACGATCATGAAACCATCGGCGAAGTGGGCAAAGGCTGTGATGACGCGACAAGCACGGGACGACAAGGAGGTGGGTGGGCCAAGGCGGAGGTAAGTAGTTCAGTTCAGAGTTGTGAAAGACATGGTCTGGATGATTGGAGAACAAAAGTTCATCGTCGACGCTGTTCTCGCATCGCTGGCTCCGAGCCAAAGAAAAGTAAGGTCACCGAAATCCATGCCAGTGGATGGTTTAACCTGCCAGTGGTCGGCAGTGAGATCATACTCGCAGGTAAAAGGCCTGGGCTACGTACCTCCTCCCTTCCCCAAGAATACCTCCAGTAAATAATGAGGTTCGCTGCTGTTTCACTCGTTGCTTTTCCTGCGTTTTCCCTTCCTATGATTGGTACTCACAACTAGACCTCTAGAATTCGACGACAGGGTTGTTGTGCGAGTCACCCAACAACCCCGTCGTCGACAGTGTGACGGAAGCAAAGTTCCAGCTGCTGATCGATTTGATCCCGTCGATGGATCACACGATCGATCAGTTCCCTTCCTTATTTGACCTGGCGAAGATGATCGGAGTCAGATCTTATCTCTGGGCAATCGGTGTTCTCCGTTCTGTTCTATTCGCCCCACCTACGGACTGTGGCTTCCTTCAGATCGGTGACATATCACCTATCAATGCGTAGAACGTTTTGCCGGACCTACAACGATGACGGAAGGAGACCGTGAGAGACTCTCACGTGAATATTGGTAGCATCGCGGCGAGTCTGGGGCAGAGCTGTTGTCTGTTCCTCTACAGCTTCTCGTCCATGACGACATCCTGGAACTGTCAACTCACGTATTTTGTTCTCCCGATGACATAGGTATTCGACTACGTCTTTGGCTCTACTTGCGGTCACTGGCGTTTCTCTCCAATACTACCGCCGGCTCGACTCTCCAACCCCTTCTCACAACCCTCTCATTTACGCTAATTCATCATGAGAAGAAACAGTCGACTCTGCACCACCTCCCTCTCAATCTTGTAGTCCTCACAAAAGCGATCAATCCTACCCCTCAGGTAGAGCAATTTTCGTTGCTCAGGACAACGGGGATAACATTGGGTCGGCTCAGAACTCAAAAAGGTCCGGGAGCAGCGCACCTGCCTCATCACAAAATCCGCAGCGCAGATAATCCGTACGCCTACTGTCCATCCCCGTCAATCTGACTCACCAACCTTGCCACCACCGATCCGATCCGCCTACCTTTACCGCGCGACTCACGATGCAAAGACGCGATGATGGCGTCTAAGCCCACGCTTTCGTCACTCGCGTGACTAACGTCAACCACCGCCATGCACTTGGCCATGCACGACATCCTGTTCGCTGTGTCTCTGTCAGGAGCAGCAAGATGAAACAGCAGTCGCGGCGGGACTACATCCGCGAGCTGCGCGAGGTCACCGACGAGGCCGACGTTGTGCTCGTACACGACCTGATTGGCCGCGCGCCAAGTGGTCGAGGAGGAAATGCGCAGTTGCGAGACGGAGGAAAAGCGGCTCGTGTTCGTGTTCAGAAAAATCGTGCGTAGTCGTCTGTTTCCACCCCCCTGCCTTCTCCAAGTTTTTGGATAAACGAAGCAGATGCACAAGCTTCGGATCCTGAAGTAGTTGAAGCTGAAGACGCAAGAGGGCCGTGAGAGGCTCTAGGATGGACCCATTGCGCTGCCTCATAGCCAAGACCAGGCCAACGAGACAAGTGAGCGAGGCAGAGCCGTTATCTATCCTTCCACAGTCTCTCGTTCATGACTACATCCTGACACCGCCAGTTCGTATCTCTCATCCTCAAAGGCCTCAACACCCGATGACATGTAGTCGACTACGTCGTTTGGCTCGATCTATGACCACTGGCGTTCCTCTCAAATATCCCGGGGCTGAAGCGCTGACGCCCCAACCCTTCTCACATACCTCTCGTTCATATCAATTCACCATGGCGAATTCGGCAGCACCATCCTCAATCGACCTTATAACACTCTCAACGGACGCGAAAAAAAGGCCAATCCCTGGCCCTCAAATGGAGTACGCATCAGATTTTCGTCGCGCATGACATTGCGGCTAACATCGCGGAGGCTCGCAACTCACAAAGGATTTCAAGTACGCTCGATCTCAAAGTTCGCGGTGCACAAAAGCTGCGCAAGCGCTCCATACGTCTGCTGCCCGTCGCCTTCCATCAGTACTTACCTGAGTACTTCCTTGCCACCCTGGCCACTGATCCGTTTCACTCAGTCTCAGCCGCACGACTCACTGCACCAAGACGTAACGATGGCAAGTAGCTGACGTAGCTATCCACGTCCCATTCGCTATGTCGGAGCAGGGCATGGCAGGAACGGCAAGACGAAGGAACAGCTGTAGCCCTGCCGCAGTATTGCTCGTTCTTGACGCGCACGACCTGGTTGGGTGTTGCGGCCAGCTGGTCTAGGAGGTGTGCTGGAGCGAGGTGGAGGAGGGCAAGGGTTCGGTTCGTGATCATGCAACATAATCGGTACGTGCCTATGCTATATGCACGTTACTGTCCCGGCTGGTCCCGAATGACTGTGAACTTGTAAGGTCTCGATGTGATTCATCTCCCACCATCACCGGGAACACCAGTTTGTGTACGTATGTTTTGTTCTTTGATACCTACTCGTTGCAACATTCTGTCTTACTGTACTGGGCGACTCGGACAGATCACGCGATTCAGAAGAGTTTAGAGGGGTTTATGAGTTTCCGAGTACGTGTCGTGTGTTATGTACACAGTGGGAATGACGCGATGTACGACGGAACTATAGACAGCTGTAATGCGAGGATATCGAGTAACGATCGGGCAGGGATCAACACAAAGGGAGAGTGTGAATGACAACGGTATGGAGAGACCGGTACCTTCTCCTCAATCCAAAAAAAAAAACGAGAACAAAAATGAGCGTACATGAATTTGGTTCATTCCTCCCGCTCGAGTTTCCAGTGCGCCCCCGAAGGAAACACGACGCAGCGTAATGCCGATCTCAGCAGACCCTACCTCCACAGTGCGAGACGTGACGGGCTTTCTTCCGCCTTGGCAACCTCGATCGCCACGTGGCCCGCAGGCGGAGTGTGCAAAGCGCCTGCACGTTCAACAGCAGCGAGCCGACTTGCTTGTACAGCGCTTGCAGCGACCTAGAGTACAGTACCGACCAGTCAGTGCCAGAGCTAGGGAGGGTAGCCATCACGTACCTCATCTGAAGGGACAGCTCGAGAAGCTCGAGCCCCGCGCCTGTCTTTCCTAGCGTGCCTAACAACCGCCCGCGCGTGCACGACGTCCACATCGGGCGCGAGTACGAGTACGAGCACCTTCAGCGCTCCGCCAGGCGCGCAAAACAGCGTCTCGGGGCGAAAGCGGTCGTACACCGCGTTGGCGACGCGTAGCGTAGCGCTGTGCAGCGGACGGCCGGGAACGAGCGCAGCGGCGAGGACGGGGAGGCGAGGTGCGCCAGCGGGCGGCATGCAGACGAAATGGGCCAATGCGAAATGCGTGAGACGCGCACGCACAGTTGCGGCGAGAAAGTCCCCGTGGAACGCGTCGGGCAACGTGGAGCATGTGAGCGTTCCTGGCACTGCGGTGAGTAGCTCCGCGTCGAAGGCAGGGTGTCAGCGCTGACAGTGTGCGCATGGAGCGGAGCGACGGCTGCCGTCGGCTTCAAAATTTCAGATCTGCGACTGCAATGAGAACCAGCGGGAGTTTTCGGAACCTTGGACCAAGAGCAGGTAAGCCGGCTGCAGTTCATCCTGTAATTGGTGGCCCGACGACACCAAATATAAGCTTGGTGACATTATCACAAGACGAGACAATGACAAACGAGGTTTTCATGCCATTATTGTTCTGGAAGAGCTTGAAGCAGCTGGGGTGGTACCGGAACGAGCACTCGTGATGGAGCCAGGATCAAGGCCAGGATGTCGCTGGCGTTGATGAAGCCCTGCACGAATTATCCCTGCATTCGCAACTGGCTCTAAGTCTTGCCTGGTCCATTTATGTCTAAAGGTGCACGGCCAGATGACGGTGAGGTATCCCATCAACTGACCTGTCCAAAACCACAATGGTCCACAGCGGGAAACGACTGGAGTTAGCAAGGAAATCCAACTGCATGAGGTTTACGATTTGGCGGAAGCTGTAGTCCAGGTCGTCGAGGCTAGGCCCTTTCAGTTGGGGAAGGGTTAGTTAGGCCAAATGCAGCTAAGGAAGTAAGATCTCGCACGTAGTTCTTACGACGTAGTGGCACCTCGTCTCTTTGGACCTGTTTGGACGAACTCCAAATAGGCAAGCAAATACTACATTAGGCACCTTAGAGTGGCAACTCATCTCGAGAAGCCTTGAGTGGGGTAATAGTGGGGTACATGTATGCGGAGAAGTGGGACTTCGGCCCAAGTCCTGGCACTGTCCTGGCCTCGCAGCGGCGCTTGCTCCTAGCCGTCCGCTCCGCCGCGTGACGCTACACATTGCAAGCACGCTGTACGACGGCCTGCGCCCCGCGGCCCTATTTGGCGCGCTCGGCGGCGCGCTGAAAGTGCTCGGACTCGTACTCGCGCCCGATGTGGACGTGCGTACGCGCGGGCGATTATTGGGCGCGCTGGGAAATACGGGTGCGGGGCTCGAGCTGAGTCTCGACGGGACTTCAGACGAGGTATGCGTCGGCTGCTCGGCTCTTTGTCTGACTGATTGGATGACTTCCCGTAACGATTTGGTGCACCAAATCGTCTCCAAATTCACGTGATGGCATTTTGGAAATCAGTCGTCTAAATTTTGGCAACCCGTAACTCTGCTGCACCAAATCTAGAGTACGGTATCCAGATCAAGTAATCAATCTCCGACACTCCGACAATCCGAGAACGCGCAGGCCCGAACGCCGAGCCCCCACTAATACGGTCCATGTTCAACCTCACCTGTAGACGCGAAGATGAAGATGCTGCAGTTGCAGCCTTGTTTGTTGTTATCCTCATTTCCATCCTTGCAGCCCGTGAAGCACGGAACGAGCGACGCCGACCACACAGGCTCTACCTCCGTCGGGGAGAGCTGCTGCCAAACCCACGCGTTGGAACGCCTTGGCAAAGGCTGTGGGAAAGCCAGGAAGACCGCGCATTTATAACTACGATGGGATTCGACGTCACAACTTTTCGTTTATTATTGGAGGGCCCTGGGAGGTTCGGGGAACGTTGGGAGACCACGCCCATCCCACGAAACGATGTCAGTGAACTTGGTGCCCCGAGGTTGACTGGTCGTTCACTCGATGGCGCAGGTGCGCTCGGACTCGTTCTGCATTACTTAGGCTCAGCAATGCTCGAGGTAAGTCTTCAACAAATCTTTGCGCTAACACCCGCTACTTTGAACAGGTACCTCCAATTTGCGGAGGACATACTTTACAGAACCCTCTTGCAGGTTCGGGAAGCACGCATTTCCATGCCAGGGAGTATAGCAGAGCTGGAACGGCTCTCGTCGCTCATCAAGGAGCGCCATGCACTTCTCGAGGGTGCATTTGGTTCGATTGATGGCTTATCACTCTGTGCACAGGTTTCCGATGACCCCGAAATCGAAAATGCGACTTACAACGGATGGAAGTCGGATCATCGTATCAACAATGTTTTCGTATTTTCACCTGAAGGTAAGTTTGATTCTTAGGATTTTCGTCTCACTGATGTTCTGCTCCCTCTAGGAGTTATTATGACCGCTGTGATCAACTCCCCGGGGAGTTGGCACGATGCCCATGTCGCTCGTCCGATCTTCCACACCCTAAGGACTGAAGTGCCGGATGGGTATTTTCTTGTCGCGGATACAGCGTTTCCTCGTGGCACGGACACCATTGCAGGGAAGATTCGCGCACCGCTCAAAACTAATGACCCTGTTCCCAATGATCCCATCGCACTCCAGCACCTTTTACTTGTCAACCGGCATTTATTGTCGTATCGTCAGACGGCAGAGTAGGGGATGCGCACCCTCCAGGGTTCATTCGGGCGACTGCGGGTTCCCCTTCCGATCACATCCGAAAGCCGTCGTCGTCAGCGCATCGAAATATGTGCGCGCCTTACCAATGTCCGTGCCCGCTGTGTAGGAATCAGCGAGATTCAGAACGTCTATATTCCAACGTGGAAGGCCTCAGAGGACGAGGGTCTGTGGTTGGATCTGGGGGACATATTGTTTGGGGATATCCGGAGGCGTGATCGTGTTTCTCGGTTCCACCTAGAAGTGGTAGAGCAATAACATGTCGGCGATTTCCCCCATCTCCTGTTGCCAGTGCCCTTCCCCTCTACCGTTTGCCGAACCGAATATATACATTTACATTCCACTACAATAGTATTACAGGCTAAGGCGAGTTTGAGTGAACTAAAGTCATGGTTGTTAAGGGCTCTCGTGCACATCGGAGTTGTTCTCGGGAACAGGGGTGGACCGTCGTTGCCGACGATGGCGTTCCCGAGGACTATCAGAGTCTGAGTCTGAGTCCAGGTGTCGGCGATGGCGGGTACGCTTCATAAACCGGATGTCGTCCTTAAGCTCTCGGACTTTGGCCTTGAGTTCGTCGATCTTCTCCTTGAGGTTAGAAGTCTGATTCTCCAATCTATCAGCTCGACGAGTCTCCAAGTTAAGAGTATCTTGAAGCTGCTCGTTTCGCAAACGGACCTCTCGAAGCTCCGTGAGAGTTGACTGGAACTGGAATAGGTTCAAGGAGGAGTTGTCACGTTCGCGTTCACGGTCGGGACTGAAGTAGCTACCGATTGCGGCAATTGTGTCTGCGGCCTGTGATGTAGACACTTGTGCCTTGCCGGCCCTTGCGTGTCGTGTCTTCGTTTCGATGGGGTTGGCGGTTTGATAGCATCAGGAAAACCTCAAAGTGCTTAGCTGCCTTAATTGGCCTATCAAGGCACCTCAGATTGTTAAGGTGAAACAGTGACTTAATTTGCACTTAGAAATATTGTCTTAATGCAAGATTAAGGATACATGTGACATAGATAAAAAACTTCAAATTGAGTGTGGTGAGATTGGTGAGGATTGAGTAGGGAAAAACAAGGGTTGGGTAAGGGAAACATGGGAACTTGAAGGGATAGATGAGGGTGGGCATGCCAGGGGGGTATATAGGGAAGGGAAACAAAGGGATGGGGGATGGGGATGGGATATGAGGGGATATTGGGGGAATATAGGGATGGAGGAGGGGGGCAGGAAGGGAATATGAGTGTGGGGGAGGGGGACATGGGGATGGGGGAGGGATACATTGGAAGGGGAATATGGGGAGGGGGGAGAGGGACATGAAAAGGGAATATGAGAATGGGGATAGGGAACATGGGGAAGGGTAATGTGGGGGACCTCAGATGGGGGATGTGTGGATGGGATGGGGGATGGGGGATGGGGAATGGGGATGGAGGGATTGGGGAATGGGGGATGGGTGGGGGATGGGGGATTGGGTGATGGGATGGGGATGGGGGATGG
>JAKELH010000778.1:0-29868 GCA_021525015.1 Lactarius pseudohatsudake | reverse complement strand
TACTCACTCTCCCATCAACGAGTCGTCACCATTGACCCCAGTCACGAGCGTGGGTTCGATGAATTTTTTCTCTTCGTTCGTGGAGCCGCCAAACACAATCTGTCCATCTGTGCGATCAAGTAGTCCTTTGATTCGGGCAAAATGCGATGCCGAAATAATGCGACAAAATGAATCAGATGATTCGGCACCCTCTGGATAGAAGTCCTTCAACCTATTGACGGGAATTCATGACCCATTCATCGGACTGGACGGGGGAACTTACACGTCTTTGCACGCCTGAACGAACTGATCCACGAAGCCTTTAGGTACCAGCGCATAGTCCGGAGCGATGCAAGTCTATGCACCATCGTGAGAACCCGTGGCAAGGCATCTTAGACACTATACGCACCTGGCCCGCATTTGCGACTTTGCCCCATATCAACCTCCGCGCTGTCAATTTCAGGTCGCAACTTGGGTCTATGACCGCAGGAGACTTTCCGCCGAGCTGTGCATGGAGGTGGTTAGCTGGTTTGAAAGTACTGATTCGTGATGACTGTGCTGACCTCGGTCGTAACAGGGCTCAATGTTTTGGCGGCCGCTGCAAGCACGATGGATGCCACGCGGGAGCCTCCTGTGTATAGAACTACCTCGGGAAGTCAGTACCAGATTGGGCGTGAGGAACATGCAAACAAACTATGATCCCATTGAAGCTCTAAAATCTGAAGAGAAATTATAATCGATTGATTTGATGACCCGTAAAGGAATGACCTGCCTTGGTGGTTTCCGGAATGGCACCATTGATGACTGCGTACGACTCAGGGTCCAGATATTTTGGCACAAGGTCTGCTATCAAAGCGGAGAAGGCCGGCGTCAACTCGGAAGGCTTGAGCACGCAGGCATTGCCTGCCGCGATGGCTGCTACCTGTGGGCATCTCAGTCGAACCTCATACCCAACTCGGATGGAATCGTACCAAGGGACGAAGTAACAGCCAGACAGGATAATTGAATGGACTGATTATCAGGACAACACCCTTGGGTTCTTTGCGAATCGTTGGCTTCGTGGCGAACCAATTTAAAGACCAGGGGGCACGCTCAGGTTTGCTCCATTTGGCAACTTTGTGGTAAGCATTCACTGCTTCCGTGAGCGTACCACCAATCTCAAGCCTGGAAAGCGATAATGTTCAAGGGATAGTATCATAGCGAACTAGACACCTACACGAAAGTTTCAGTATCAGACCTTCTTAGGTCAGAGGCTAAGGCTCGCTGGAAAAGTGGGATATTATCTTTGATGAGGTATGCGAGGGCAAGCAGCTGCTGCTTGCGGAACTGGATAGGTCTGGTTCTGCCGGTCTTGAATGCGTCCTTCAAACGACCTCGAACCTGGAATAATCAGGAGGCTCTAGGTATCTGAATGGCTGAAGTGGTTAACGACATACAGCAGGAATGTCATCGACAGGGGTTGTAGTGTAAGAGGGGAGGTCCGATTCGCGATTGGCGTTGAGGTCGTGGTTCATCTCGGCCTAATGTGAGTCCAACTACGGTAGACAGACAGTATAAGACAGCAGGTTTTTCGTTGGGAATGGAACGTGGTGACGGGTCGCATTGCATTTGAAATCTGGGGACAGGTTGTTGGGCGTTTACGGAGCCGGGCGCTTGTATCTTCCTGTCACTGGTGCGGGTTCCATCCCGTCGTCTCTTCTCTGACAAGAAACGGGCAGCGAAAAACCCCTAGTCTTCCTCCAAGACCAGAGCGGCCCCGGTTGAAGCCTGCGAGTACGACTCGGATGAGCTAGGCAGGTGCGTGCACGGAACCAGCCAGCCCAATTAGGTCCAAGGACTGGTGACCAAGGCCGAGCGCTGAGCGACGAGCAATGAATGCAGGAATAAGACAAGTCTTGACCTTGGTTTTAACTCAAATAGTTTCCACTCGAAAGTCAAATGTATTTTCAACGGTAGTCTATATACAATACGGTCTGTGTTTAAGTTGTTCAACTACATCACCACTACCCAAATATGGGCCAACATCATATTGGGAGTGCCTCACGTCAGATAGGGCAGGCATCTGTGCAACGGGGCCAGGAGAACCTTCAGGAGGGGGCGTGGCGAGGCTGAAGGGCCAGACATCATGAGGAGGGTCAGGAAAGAAGTTGGGAGGGAAGCGCCTTGGCCTCCCACATGAGGGAGAAGGTCGGAGGGAGTCGAGAGGAGTCGGCCAGGGGGGGTGGCTCATGCGACAGGGCCAGGCTGGAGTGAGAAGGTCGCTGCTCACACTATAGAGTAAGAAGAAAGGGAAGGCGCGTGACGACTCGTGCGAAACGGCATGGAGGGGATGGGCGTTGCGAGGATCAGGGAAAGGAAAGGTAATGGGGGAGAAACGGGTGAGGAGAAGATCGCGAGAGGTGACGGAATGACAGGGGAAGAGGCGGTCCAGGCAAGGGAAACGACGGCGAGGCAAAGAAAGGATGGGCACGCAGGGTAGACAGTGGGAAGGAGACGGAGACGATGGTTTCCTTCAGACATGACGGCGGGGAGAAGTGGAAAGAGCATTGGCAGGGCAGATGGCGCCAAGGCGGGGGAGACTGATGACCGGTGGTGAGGTGAACCGTTCCTTATTCGGTACTATGACCACCTCGTCCGTTTTGGGTCGGGCCACAGGACCCCAAGCCACCGCCCGCTTCCGGCAATCTCGGGGAATTGTTTTTTGGCCCAATTCTACTGACATAGTAATATTGTTACGATTTACTGGAACGACAAGTAGTTGTCACATATCGAATCACGAAACAGTTGAGTGCACTAACTTCCCGCTCACAACAGAAATCTACTCAGGCACTACCCAAACGCGCCCGCCCTATCAGCGCGACGGAAGAAGCAGCAAGAACGCTGGCAATAAACAGTATGCCCCACTTCGGTGCCCCATTCCCATCGGCGGCTGTCCTGGCGGGAAGCGACGGGAACATGAATGTGGTGTACAATTTGCGTTTATTCGCCTATCGAATCAGAGTAAGTCAGCTTGTCCGTGTCTTGCCATGTCTCAACGTACGTTGTATGGCGGATAGCGGAACGACATGATGTAGTCCATACTTGAGATGAATAAGTTAGATGCGCGATCAACATGCCGATGAGAATTTACGAACATGCCGGGATTATCGAGCGTCGAGCGAAGATGCGTGAACGTATCGAAAGAGAACTTCCCTGTGTTACAGCCGGCTACGAGGTGAATGTGGGTCAGTAGACGCCATCTTGACTATATATAAACCTACATCCACTTGGGCCAATTCCTCCAAACGGCAAACCCTCAGCTGGGAGAAGAACAAAGCGTGATGAGACTGGAAAAAGGTCACGAGTAACATTGACGAACCAAGGGCTTGGATGATCGTATCATTCATGACCGCAGATCCACTTTGGGTGTTGTCGATTACTGCAGAAGACAATCAACCATCGCCAGCGAGTATATCACCGGAATCACCTTTCGACTTGAACGCAGAATTCGTGGAAAACACATATAGTGCGAGAGGGTGGTCACTGGTATCGTATTAGATACGTCTTAACCCAACCCAGTCAGTTAACCATACCGAGCGTTGATGAATTCGATGGCTTCGTCCACATCATCGACCCCAACGATCGGTAAGACCGGTCCAAATATCTCCCTAGGTGCCTTTCAACTTGTGCTCCCGCACTGTAGCATTGAATACTCACTCTCTCATCAACGAGTCATCGCCATTGACCCCAGTTACAAGCGTGGGTTCGATGAATTTTGTTTTCTTCATTCGTCGAGCCGCCGTACACGATCTGTCCCTCTGTGCGATCAAGTAGTCCTTTGATTCGGGCAAAATGCGATGCCGAAATAATGCGACAAAACGAATCAGATGATTCGGCACCCTCTGGATAGAAGTCCTTCAACCTATTGACGGGGGGTCATATCCAATTCATTAAACCGAGCGGGAGCACTCACACGTCTTTGCACGCTCGAACGAATTGATCCAAGAAGCTCTTAGGCACCAAAACATAATCCGGAGCGACGCAAGTCTATACGCTGTGTGAGAACCAATGGCAGGAGGTATCCCAGACACCATATGCACCTGGCCCGCATTTGCGACTTTGCCCCACATCAATCGCCGGGCTGTCAATTTCAGGTCGCAACTTGGGTCTATGACCGCAGGAGACTTTCCGCCAAGCTGCGCATGGAGGTGGTTAACTGGTTTGAAAGTACTGATTCATGGCGCTTGTGCTGACCTCTGTCGTAACTGGGCTCAATGTTTTGGCGGCCGCAGTTAGCACGATGGACGCCACACGGGGGCCTCCCGTGTACATGACTACCTCAAAAGTCAGCACCAAATTGAGCGTGGACAAGTATGCCAACAAACTATGGTCCCACTGAAGCTCTAAAACCTGTAGAAGATATTATAATTAGTTTATTTGATGGCCCGCAAGGGAACAACCTGCCTTTGTAGTTTCCGGAATGGCACCATTGATGACTGCGTACAACCCAGGGTCCAGATATTTCGGCACAAGCTCTGCAACCAAAGCAGAGAAGGCGGGCGTCAGCTCGGAAGGCTTAAGCAAGCAGGCATTGCCTGCTGCGATGGCCCCCGCCTGTAGATGCCTCGGTTAAACACCATACCGAGCTCAAATGGATGCATACCAAGGGACCAAGCAACAGCCACATGGGGTAGTTGAATGGACTGATTATTAGGACAACACCCTTGGGTTCTTTGCGAATCGTTGGCTTCATGGCGAACCAATTTACAGACCAGGGGACACTTTCGGGTTTGCTCCATTTCGCGACATTGTGGTAAGCATCCACTGCTTCTCCGAGCGTACCGCCAATCTCAAGACTAGAGAGCAAAGATGTTCAACGGAGGGTATTATACCGGACGAGACACCTACACGATAGTTTCGGTGTCGGATCTTCCTAGGTCAGAGGCTAAGGCTCGCTGGAAACGAGGGATATTATCTTTGATGAGGTATGCGAGAGCAAGTAACTGCTGCTTGCGGAACTGGATAGGTCTGGTTCTACCAGTCTTGAAACCATTCTTCAAATGGCTCCGAACCTGCGAGAATGACGAGGTTCCAGTATTCAGAATGGCTGAAGTGGTCAACGACATACGACAGGGATGTCATCGACGGGCGTTATAGTGTAACGGGGGACACTGTGCTCCGATTCGCGCTTGGTATTGAGGTCGTCGCTCATCTTGGGCCCTGTAGTGAGTCCGGCTACGGTGTATTAGAACCAGAAGCAGGTTTCGCCAGCGTGTCGCACACCGGCTGCGATATTACATGCCTTATGGGAGTACTGGTTGAAGTTGTCCACTTTGCCGAGTGGGCGTTTCTGGGAAACTTGTGGATTAAATTGACGCTCGCATTTCCCGACTGCAACTTGTCCCACCCCTTTGCAGTCGCCCACGTGGTGTGTCGGCTCTCCCTCCCCTGCTGTTTTCCAATTCGCTATATGTTCCATTTACCTCCTACCAGCCATTCTTTTTGAACGTTCTCTTGCACACCTGCGCTCTCATTCGCACGCGCCCCCATGGATCCGACCTTCTATCAGTACCAGCTCGGTTGGCTGGCGGTGATCTGCACCGTTCTCCTGGCCTTTGAGCGTTACCTAAAATCCAAAAAATCAGCGACAGTCAATTTGAAGGAATTGCCAGTCGATGAAGAAAACCTTGAAGTCGGTGAAGCAACACTGCAGTCCAATGGTGCTGCAGTGCCAACAATCACCCCCCGTTCCGGGGCACTTGGAACGCTGATGCGGAAGTATCTTCTGGTGTACGCTATCGTAATGGGTAAAGTCGTCCTTGTTATAATTTTCGCGGGTGTTGATTCCCTGTCAAAGGTGCCGACTGGCTCCAGGGCCCATATGTCTACTCTCTTTATCGCGAGCAATACGCCTTCCCTGAACGGCAAGTTGCTGTTTTGTTTGTCACAGGCTTTATCAGCGCTGCCATCTTCGCTCCACTTGTCGGCGTTTGGGCGGACACGTAGTGAGTACTCAACTAGCTTTACCGCTAGTTGCTTCTTACTTCGTTCTCTGTACAGCGGGCGCAGGCGGATATGTTTATTGTTCTGCGTCCTATATGCGACGACGTGCGGCCTTCTGCTCTTCCCATTCTTTCCTTTACTTCTCTTGGCACGAGTCTTCGGTGGAATATCGACCTCCATATTGTTTTCCGCATTCGAGAGTTGGCTCGTATCCTCGAGCTCAAATGCCGCGCTACACAGTGAGGACTTGAGCATCATCATGGGACGCGCGACTCTGGTCAATGGCTTTGTTGCCACAGCTGCTGGGGTATGTTGCATAGCCGTGGGATGTTGCTCTAAATTCTGAGGACCTGTTATACAGATTGTATCAAACCAGCTAGTGGAATGGAACGATGGGGGGTTCCGCTCACCGTTCGTCGCTAGTGGGTGCTTGCTCCTGCTAGCCTGGGCTGTGATTTCCGGAACCTGGTCCGAAAACTATGGTGGGGGCGCAGGCGCGGACGTTGCGCAGGTCTCCGCCGACATTTTTCAAATACGGCGGCTGGGGGCGGCGTGGAGGATCGTCGCTGCTGGTTCGTGCGAATCACCTATTTCATCAGTTGAGGCTCACGAGCGACGTAGACCCTATCCTCCTCGTTCTTGGTCTGACGCAGACAATCTTCGAGGGTTCTATGTATCTTTTCGTCTTCATCTGGGTCCCAATACTGCAAGAGTCGTCTCCTTACCCATCGTCTCTTCCCCTGGGCTACATTTTTTCGGCTTTTATGGTGTCAATGATGCTCGGATCGCTGATCTACACGTTCGTCACTGCACACTGGTTCCGTCCGACACCTACTTCTGCCCTGCAAAAGCACACCCACTCCTCCTCTGTCTCCTCTCTGTCCCTTCAGGGGAATTCAACGCTGGCGCTGCATGCACAGTTGTCAGCTCTCGTTTGTGCAGCAGCAGCTGTTACATTCGCTGCGTGCGTCAGCATTGGGAATGGGAAAAGTGAGCAAGGCGAACACCTCAAATTCTGGGCGTTCTGTCTGTTCGAGGCTTGTGTCGGGATGTATTACCCAGTGCAAGGCATGCTTCGTGGTTCGCTGATTGCGAACGAGCATCGTGCGACGGTGAGCGCCTTTCGTCGGGACGTGTGAGTAAATACTGAGACCTTCACACAGCTATCAGCTTTATTCCGCGTCCCGCTGAACTTATTTGTCGTCGTATCTTTGCTGACGGGTGTGTCTTCTGCCCGTGAGGCAGTACTTACGACTTGCGCTGTTGTGCTGGCCATTTCGTCCCTCACAACTGCATTTGTCGTGATCCCCAGGGTTGACGGCCTTGCACAGAGTCGGACACTCGATTAAAAGCATGACGATAGCAGGGTTGCTACGAACCTGCCTTAGATACCGCGGAGTAGTACCGGGTCTTGGACTCTAGTTCCATGCGGAGCTTGCGGTGTTCTGAGTGTTGCTGTGGTGTCGTGGTCAACTTCCTGCAGGATTTGCTGATTTCACACGACAATGGATATCCCGCTGCCAGCATACATACCTAATCCTTTTGTTCTTTCTTACCCCTTAGACTACTATGGCCTTAGTTGTACTATCCGAGTCTCCGAGACAGGTGTCAGGGACTCTTCGAAGCGCAGCTGTCAAACTCCGGATTTATGCACATATCTTATTATTTCTACCACAACACACAGAAAATATTTTCTCTCGGTGATTCTCTAGTTCAAGATACTAAGACTGCATCTCTTTGGACTCGTAGCGCTGCGCTAGACCCTGCGCGTGAATGCGGACAGAACAAATGGTTCATGCACTCAGTGTTCAGGTTCTTTGTGACAGGGTCAGTACCGGCCCTGATCTTGGCCCTGATTGGACTTTGTTCAAACCACAGTTGTAACCTTGGTGACCGGTGACCGTACACATCCGAGTCTGTCCATTGGACCCATAGTCGTCCCTATGGATCAATAATTGGATCCCTCGGTACCCCTGCGCGCCCGATGCACGCCACTGCATGCTACCGTCTACGAGATTAGTGAATGCCCTTGTCCCTTGATCCTGTTATTATGTCCGCGGTCGAGGGCTCGATTTCTCACCGTGTCTATTCACATACACCTGTTCGCAAAGTCGCGGATCCGTAGAACACGCAGCACATGGCCTCTGAGGGTAACTCGAGCTCTTCGAGCACAGCCAAACTGCCGCAGGGGGACTCTGCTTCGGGTGCAAAATCGCCAACTATGTTGGGTCCTGGCTTCAGTGTGTCACCCGATCCCACTTGCCCCCCCCCCAAGCTTGCTTCTCCTGCGTGCCCTGGCCCGGTCCCGTCTTGAAGTCTTACCTCAGACTAGTTTATCAACGTCGCCCACAAGGGCAGGGCGTTGACCCCTCCGTGAGAGCCGGACGTCGAAACCGTCTCCTCGAGCCGTACGTCGCCACATCACATCTATCGGTTCTCACATTGTGAGACACTCACTTCAGAGACGACGATACTCCCCCGGGATGGGAAAAGTACATCCACCTGGACGGAGGCATATACTATCAACACGTTCCGACGCGGTTTCTAACCCGACGACATCACTCAACTACGTATCAGATCACAAACCTGTAAATCTTACTCACTCACCCCAGCACTGAAGAAGACACCGACAACGAACTTCTGGAAGCACCTAGCAGCATATCCCATACACATACAATCATTTCCTGACAACTGTGAATCCGAGTTTCTCAAGGCTCTGACACACGGTGTGAACGGTGCGTGTCTCCCGTCGCGATCTGTTGAGCTGCAAACGCTGAGGGAACCCCAGCGCATCCTTGACGAGCGGAAAGTCGATGTTTCCCTATACGGACTAACAGGCGCAGCGATTCATGCAGGTCTACCACGACCCAATCATGTGAAGCCCCGCCGTCATCGTATCTCATGTAACAAACTAATAATCGCCCAACCGCACCTTGCGGCCACGAGAGATACTATAGCGTGCTTCCAGCGCTCATATTTCGCGTTATGCACAAGATCGAGACCGTCCGCGGGTACCATTATGGTACGAAGAAGGCACGACTGTATCGCGACATCGCCGTCGAGAGGCGGACGTGGCGCGATCGCTTAGAAGACGTGTTGCTCCTCTGCGTGCTCTTCAACTCGCACAGGACGTACAAGGACAGGCTGGAGAGCACGCGGCCCAAAGGACACGTCTACCTCCCCGAGTTTCGGGAGTTGATAAGGAGTCTGCTCGTCGAGTGGTCGGACTCGAATATTCTCGCCACCGTATTTGTCTCGTGGGTCGCAAACCGCCACTTTCTCCCCCTCTTTTCTAACATTTCATACCAGAACCAATGTCGCCTTCCTGGCCCTGCCCGTACGCCATCCTTCTCGAAGTGCTATTTGTCGCTGGGATTGGCCAACCGCCGGTCTCCCCGATCTTCACGCGCAGAACATCAACGCCCTTGCGCAAACCGCCTTGCTCATCTCGACGCTATTCTCCATGCTCTCCATCGTCATGGGCGTGCACCACGTCTGGCGACACAGCCGACGCGTCGACGCGGACGACGAAGACGCAGTACGTCACCACTTGCTATCACCACTTCCTTTGCCTGACCTTCTCTTTTTTGTTCAGAGTCGGTACCTCCGCCTCCCCTCCCCCCCCCCACGGACACCGCGCCAGCCTGACGCTGCTCGCGTGCCTCCCCGCGCTCCCGCTCGCGGCGCTCCTCTGGGCGATCCTCTCCTTCACCGTCGCCACCGCCGCGTTCTGCTTCGTCGGCAGCGCAAACGTGCACACGCGCACGCTCCTCGGCACAGTGCTCGACGTGCTCCTCGTGCTCACGGTCCTAGTCTTCTGAGACGCGTGGCGCGAACAGCCGAGGAGAGAGCCGGAGGAGGACCATGCGCGCGGCGTCGGCGTGGGGAGGGGAGGGAGCTCGTGCGCGAGGCCGGGCTGAAGAATAAGGTCCGGAGGATGAAAATTGCGCGTGCCCAGGTGATGGACGGCAATCGTGTGCGCGGTTGACGAAGGTGAAGACGGCAGCTGGGCGGGCGTTGAGTATGGGGCGGACTACCGATGGGAAACAGTCAGCAAAAGTCTGACACCACCACATGGCACTTCGAAGAGACTACTGGCACAATCTCCTCCTGGTTGGTGAGTGTGAGCGCACGTGGGGCATGTAGTAGCTATCGTATGGGAGGTATAGGACAGGGATCTATGCGCGGCCTTCGGAATGACAATGTCTCAAGTTCCCAACCCAATCAATGTACAGTACTGTAATGGCCTTGACTTCGTTGTTAGATTCATCGAAACGTGAAAAAAATAAATATTGAGACCCGTAGGTCTACCACTCTGAAACAGCGTGTCATCCTTGTGCAGGGGCCATGCTAATCTTCTCTGTATCGTTCCAATTTTTTCGTATGCATCCCCGAAGGGAGCAATTGTTACTGGACAGCTTCTCAAGGGTTGACCAGACATTCTCATTTTGTGTGAACCACGGGTGGGTATTTTAATCCTGACGCGACGACCAATTTGAAATACTAAAGCGTAAACGTAAAGAACCGGACATCACGTGCATCACCAAGCGATCTTGGCGGCTTCCACCAAAATGATTGCGTAAAGGGAATGTGTGTTCCTCCTCAGCTCCGTCTCGTTGTTCGGGCGGTGCAGCTTTCCACAAACCACTCTCTCTTCGAAAGTATTTTTTCTGGGTAACAGGATTACCACCTTGATCACCTCCATGATTCGAACGGGACAATGCTGGGGAGGGAGCTGTGTTCGCAACTTCGCAAGTGTGTTCGAGCGCGAACTCAATTTCTTTCGGAATCATCTCGCTGTCTTGTAAGTAGCGTTTCAAAGTGACAATGCGGGCACCCTCGTTGACGATTCTGTCAGCACGCTTGTTCCAATTGTGTCCGCCGGCGTACTTGTTGCCTCGAATGGTCGATTCTACATCTCAACTATACTGACGCCCTCAGTAGATACTATCATAAGTTACCCGGGATCAGAGTTAAATCAGTATTTTCGCCACATCCTTTCTTCTCATAGTAACCTCTATGACATATAGGAGATATACAATAAACTAAGCATCAGGAGTAAACTACCACAGTAAATCGTAAATCAACAAATGCGACAGGGTGGCCCAGAGTGCAGATTGCACTTCCAGAAAGATCCCTATGCGGCCTGCCATCCGGTCATGTTAGAAGTCAGTAAACGAAGGCGACCGAGTTGTAGACAGAAAACTCCTTGAAAAAACCCACTGAGACCCGGGAGAGGAGCGTGACTATCTATCTACCTCCCATAAAGGCAATCTGAGAATCTGCTGTCTGCACGCCTGCGTCTGGCATTGGCCTTCCCTGCATCCCACTGCAAGTGCGTGGCACCTGCACGCGTTGCAACACATAAGGAAAGGGGCGAACTTTTTGAAAGTTCACATGTGCGCGCCCCATAAAAAATCTCCGATCATATGTATAGAGGAAATGTAGCATCAATACAGCAGTACAGTCTTAACCGAGGCAGCACAAGATAGCAACTATGAAGCAACGACAAACAAAACGTTGAACAAACAGTGACGAGGATAACACATATACCAGTAGTTCACTCTTCCATTCTCCGAAGCTCGAACATCGCGGGCGATGGCGAGGATCACGCTTTCGACAGCGGGTGCTAGCTTCAGAAAATGTCGGCCAATTCGAGCGCAATTAACACCTCGAAACGACCACCAGGGCCAGGCTCGATCCGAAGCATGTTGACGTGCGTACTGGGGTTGTTGAGGTAACGGCTAGCAATATTTCTCAGACCGTTCGCCGGTGGCATGTCAGCAGGTGGGGCTGGGTGGGGCTGGACACCTGGAAAAGCTTCGGGAGGGTCAGCCGCGGGAAATTGAGCAGCGTAGCCAAAAAGGCCATCGTAATTCTCTTGAACCTCCTGTACCAAATGATTTGGTTGGATATATACGTGGAAAAGAAAGTTCTACACACTGGAGCAAAGGGGTGGGCTTGTGCTGGAACGGCTTCAGCAACTCTTACATCCCGATGCACGTGCATGTATGGAACCTCCGGATACTATGCGAGTGAAGTGTCACATTCAGAAGAAAGGTTCAATAATACACTAACGAATATCACTTACAGATGGTGGGGGAGGGTTATAGTGTACCACATTGTAATTGGGTGCGTTGATGTGGCGTGGATACTGCATCTCACCTTGCACAACTACATTTCCCACTGGCTGAGGAACGCCCTCCCGATGGACGTCTTGCTGGTTATCAGTGGCCATCTGGGGGTTCTAAAAAAACAGTTCACATGGGTAAACGACGATGACAAGTGACACGGTGAGAAACGCAACACGTTGCATATGGCCGTGCGACTGGTGGAGAGCAGGACGAGGAAATGTGTTTGCTGAGATGTGGTCAGGTTGTTGAGATGGAACCCGATGATCAACCATTAGATGGTGGGGCGAGCTGCTCTAGGGGGGGGGGCGTAATCTAGCCGGGAAGCTCGAAGAGACTTCTGTTGAGTTGGAGTTTAACCATAGTAGAACCAACTTTATAGGGGTGGAGTGGGCATCCTATGTCTTAGTATTACACCAGGCGCGTATGTGAGCGAGCCTTTCTAGAATTAAATATTCCTGAAACAGCCTCATAGTACTAAATGCGACCTTGAGTCGTTGACGTCGTTTGGTTTCCAGTGCCTCGGTGCGCGTGAGTGAGCTTAGGAAGACACAGTCCCACAGTACTAAATCCGGCCTTGGGTCGTTGACATCGTTTAGTTTCCAGTGTCTCGGTACGCGTGGGTGCCTACACCTTCAGGAAGGCACAGTCTCACAGTACTAAATCCGGCCTTGGGTCGTTTGACATCGTTTAGTTTCCAGTGTCTCGGTACGCGTGAGTGAGCCTGTTGACAAATCTTCCTGACACCGCCTCATAGCAGCAGTGCCGCTATTTTTGGAACAGCGGCGGAATTGGCCGAGAGTTTTGTGATTACACTTTCGAGACATTGAAGGAAAACTTGCCAAAAGCACTTACGTCAGTATCAATCGGGACTATCTGGAAATGAGAGCATCAGATGAAGAGGTGGGGCGCATATCAGGGTGAACTGAATACAAAACGGGCTCAATTCCAGGTCAAAATGTTCAGTCCGGTGCGTCACATTGAAGGGTTGGTCAAAAAAAAACAACTCCCTCGTTTTCAGTGCTTCGGTACGCGTGATGCCCTGTCGACATCTGACACAGCCTCATGGTACTAAATGCGGCTTTGTCGTTTGACAATGTTTAGTTTCCAGTGTCTCGGTGCGCGTGAGTGGGCCCCTTTTGACAACGACATCCTCCTGACACAACCTCATACGCCGCTAGTACCAAATGCACCATTTTGTTTCCAGTGCCTCGGTGCGCGTGAGTGAGCCCTGTCGGCGACTACATATTCCCGACACAGCCTCATAGTACTAGTTTCCAGTGCCTCGGTGCGCATAAGTCGACATTGACAACTACAGTACGTTTTCCCGACACTATACTAAATGTGGCTTTGGGTCGTTTGACATCGTCACATTGTTCGGTGCGCATAAGTGAGTTGACATTGACAGCTACGTCTTCCACACTATACTAAATGCGGCGTTTGACATCATTTGCTTTCCAGTGCCTCGGTGCGTGTAAGCGAGCCCTGCCAGCAACTAGTGTATTCTCAACCTTCCTTTGAGTTCTGCTTCAGAGCTGGCTCTGTTCATCTCCTCATGATCTCCTAGTCAGTGGCGGACTTTGCAGACATTCTTGTGCTCTTCGTGCAGTATTTTTGGGCACATTGTCGTCCTATTTTTTCTTCGCCCCTATGTACGCATCTATCCGTTCTTCGGTTTCCTTTTCTCGTCTTTTGAGCGATGTGTCGACAACACACTCGTTCCTTTACTTTTAGTAACATCTATGTCTGTGTTCCAGTCTGAAAGTGAATTCTTCATTTGATTTTCAAGCCTGGCCCTTTCAATGCGGCCGCAACGCCATCTTGTTCCCTGCATATCATCCCAGCCACGGCGACGTTCTCTGTTTCCACGGAGAGTGAAAACCCTGCGACCTTTCTGATTTCGCATTTTGTCAGAAACATTCCTCGCGTATAGTCAACGATGAGGGTCATACATGACACCTCCACTGATACTACGTTTCTTTCCTTTCGGCCATTCGATGGCAGTGGGGTGCGTACACGAAGTTACTATCTCTTTCAAATTCGAATACTTCTGCGTCTTGTCGATTTCAACCGATGACACCATTCATGCTCTTGCCGAGCTCCAAGACTTCTTACTGATGCCTCTGCAAGCCATCATATGCATATCACGAGTCACGACCCTGGCTCTGGCCGGGGGGCCAAAGCGAGTCCTCCCGCATGGATTTTCGCAAGTAAGTCCCAAAGAATCAACACCAGCTCTCTTCTCGCAAAGACGTCCGATACAACCCACTGATATCACATAAAAGCAAGACTACAAACTTGACTACAAAAATATTATTCGAAATTTCGCTGTACGACCAAGTGTACGACTGTTGACACGTTGTAAGAATCCTTGTGGGTGCACATAGTGTGCACACTGATCAAACGGACGGGGCCAGTTCGAGCCCTGCCGCTGTGACAAAGCGTGACAAATTGCAATGGTAACTTACATCGAACTTGGTTGAAAAATAGAGATAGCATTCTATGGGCATTATGTACAACTTGAACTGACTACGATGGGTTGTGCTGCAGAAAAAGTTGCGAACACAATAGTATATATAGCACAATTAAGTCTAAAAAGAACCGATCTAGATGAACCAGCGCGTTAGGAAAGTGCGAAGGCTCTATAAATGTCATCCCACGCGAATTGGCTGATAATTGAACATAGATTGTACACCAAAAATACGAGATATTCAAAGCTTCGTGATTAGCATAGCGACCACTGCATATCCCACCATAGCCGGAGGCGTAACGAAACAATAAGACCAAAAAATTGTGCGACTTATAAGACGTTCAAAGGTGTCGCTGGAGACCGCCTGTGTGATCTATAGGAGGAGCAATAGATATTAGTCAGTCATACGGTAGAAGGGGAGGAGGTTCATACTTGAGCCAGAGTCAACGCGGGCGGCGATGCAAGCAAAAGGACATTGCTGAGGATAAAAACGGGACTATACCAGCACGTGAGCATTGAAGACACCATGTCGATCGAGACGGAGAACTTACTCTTGAAACACGGGCGGGTGATTCCGGAGTGCGCCGATGGCCATGAACGGGAGGAACAAAGCGGGCACGACGATCATACGAGCAAAAATGGCCACAAAAATGGTTCTTCCCTCGCCCTTGCCTACCCGCTGCTGCACGCGCGACCGCCTGTCCTCCTCCCGACCCTTGAGGCGGAAGATCTCGCGCAAACTACTCGCAAAAGATGCCCTCCGCCAGCTGCTGCGGGCAGTAGAGGGAGCAGCTTCCGTCTTCTCCACGGGGCGGTGGAAATAGGCACCGAGCACAACGAGGGTGACGGGGATCGAACAGTTGCCGGCCTGCGTGATCGCCCCTTGAACGGGGTGCAAGTGCACTTCGAGTACGTGTTGCAAGGGTTGGTTGAGGGCGACCGCAAGCGAAATGAGGGACGCCCAGAGCGGGGGCGTCAAGAAATTCGTCACCTTTTTCCAGATGGAGCGAACTGAGCGCCCCACACGCTGCAAGAACGTGGGGGAGGGACGGGACCAAACCGGTATTTGGAGCTCGTCGTCATCGGAATTCGAGTCCAAGTCGGATATAGAATCGGTTTCGGGCTCAGGGGGTAGATTGACAGCATCGAGGAAAGGAGTGCTGGGAAAGGAGTAGAAGACGGGGGTAGTATGTCTGCGATTCGGAGCACGCGGGTTCGGGGTCTGAGCTGGAGTGAGGTGGTATGACCATGACTATCACGGAAGATTCCGAAGGGATGATGCTCACTATCAGCGACTTCGCGCGTTGACGTGGCGTCATCTTGAAACCCTGATGTATTTCCGATCTCTTCTTCCAAGGGATCGGCCTTTGAGAGTAGATGAACACCATAACTCCAGCGAAGCTACGATCGCCGGTGATGACTCAGGACATAGGACACTGAAGGAAGATGTACAACGACTTACAAACTGGCCTATTGTACTGCACAGAAGCAGGTAAGTGAGAGCGCGGCCGATAATGGCGTCCTTGGTGTCATCTTCGCCCCATTTGAGCCCTGGGACTGTGGCAGCGAGGGATTGGAGAAGGGCGACAGGGAGAGAGTTCGAGTTCATGAAAGTGGCAGCAGCCATGGCGAAATTCCTGCAAGGATGTAAGACGGTGTGTGTATCGAGAACGAAGTGGCATACCTTTGTGAGGGCCGGAGCCGGAAAACGTTACCGAGGGACCAGGCGACAACTAGTGAGACACCACTGACAAGCAAGAAAAAGATGGGAATGATCCATAGTTCTCGTAATTTGGCTGGAAACAAAATGCAAAATGTTAAACGGTTGGATGGACGGAGGTGATCACGGACCTGGAGAAAGAATGAAAGCAACCTTGGAGAAGAGGAGACACGGTGTGAAGAAGTTGACGTTTATAACGTTCAGTTGCTATCGTCGACAAGAGAATAAGTAGGTGGAACTGAGGGCAGAGATATAGTAAGACCTTTTGGGTTGATTTGTCCAGAATTCCGCGTCTAGCCAGCACGTAGCCAGACACGCATACAAGGATCACCTGAGTTATTGACTAATAGGGGAACAAACATCAACAACGACGAAATGAAATGACTTGTACACGAGTGACCTACGCCGAGGATGGTTTGAAAGAGTGGCCATATTGGAGTATCACCAGGAGGTGACGAAGATGACATGGGGGTAGGTGAAGAAATTAGCTGCGGGGTGCGGGATGTTGAGCCAGCCCTTATCCGTCCGGACGCACCGCACTTGGCATATGTGGCCAAGCACTGTTACCCAGAACTGTCAGGGAATTTATGGTGGGATAGGGGCACCAGACTCCCATTCGCACTCTGATTCTTATCCGCTGACCCCTAACACGCGTATCTGACACGCATCGATGCTCTATCATGGGGTCACCGGCTCCCTCCCGAGTAACCAAACTGACATTTGGTGCTGCGGGCTTGGCGCCAAGTCTCGAGAGCAACTGCTCGTCGACGAACAGGATTTGTCTTTGCCCAAAGTCCGTAGGTACTGCACGTTTTTCTCCGAATTTTACTTCCTGCTCTTACGATCTACGAACAACGGTGTCCCGAAAAGCACCGCATCGGCGAGATCTGCGCCTCTTTCTCACTTCGAAAGAACTGGACCCTTCGCATAGTGCGCCTGGGCCTACAGTAGACGAAGCAGTACTCGCTTCCATGCACCTAATCGGCGCACCAGTCCTGCTGCGATACAGTGCTTCTTCTCTCTCTAATTAGAGTTTCAGGGCATATTATTTTTGTTCGGAGGAAATGCTCATCGGACATCTTCCATGCTAGTACTGCTGTTCCACGTTCCAGACCTGAACGAACACGAAGGCCGCCGATGCACACCGGCCTTTGTGCCATAGGAGACGCGATCTCTGTACTGGAGCAAGGCGACTTCTAGGATCCCTGAGGCTACCTCGAAGCCACTGTTACATAGGAGTGCATGCGGGCCCTCCCCCGCGCACGACACGATGATAGTTTCCATCCGCTGCGTGAGATGACGGGGCTGAAGCCAATTTCATTTTGTTCTTGGCAGTTGCTTTCCTACGTTTGTTGACCGTAGCGACGAGCCCTGGCTCTCAGAGATTGATTGACATGTTTTGTAACACATTAGACACTCCTGGCAACAATACGAACGTATTTTTTCGAATTCCTTATATACAGCAGGTTTCATAACAGTTGTCATGCCCCAAATTTAGCGACCATACGGACTTCCAAAACTCAAGAGCGGGGTTCATAGCTAAGTGGACGAGGAAATATCTCGAGAAATGGGGTTATCATACAGAATCGGGGTTATGGAATAGATATCTTGAAAAAATGAGGTTGTGGAATAATTACTATGATTAGTTTTTGTGGGAAAGAAATTCGGCATGGTCACCGAGGTGCCCATTCAAAGACCGCCTATACACCTAAAGTGGTCGTAACATGACAACTGTTATGAAATTTGCTGTAAGCGGAAGCGGGTAGTGGGTAGTGGTATACGTCGGTCACGTCATAGTCAATTGGCAGTGAGGCTCGTCTCAACCAACAAGAGCGATCATGGCCTGGCGCTGTACTGGAAATACTAACGTCGAGCTCGTCACAAACTTGATGCACCACGGGCTCATCACTTCAGAAACTGTCGCCGCTGTACCGCCTCTCTCCCGCCTATCGGCCCAACGGTTACGGTTCTGACACCATCCCCCCCTACTTATCCCCCTGCAGGCGATGAAGTCTGTCGATCGCGCGAATTACGTGCTCGATAAACGGCACCCTTACGAAGACTCGCCCCAGTGCGTGCCTGCTACGCCGTCTTTTCTCCCGAGCTCTTTCACACCAGGGTCTGTCCTCTTTTTGACACAAATTAGATCGATCGGCCACAATGCGACCATCTCTGCACCACACATGGTACGTCCCGTCCCGTCCCGTCTCCCTCCGTCTTCTTGCCAACGGCCGCGGCATGAACCCTCTGCCCACGATCGAACGTGCGCACCAACGGGTGAAAACAGCACGCGCATGCCGCCGAGCTACTCCTTCCGTATCTGCGCCCCGGTGCGCGCGTCCTCGACGTCGGCACCGGCTCTGGCTACCTCACGAGCGTGCTCCACCGGCTCGTCGGCCCACACGGCGGCACCGTCGTCGGGATCGAGCACCTATCCGCGTTGACTGCACTCGCGGAGTCGAACATCCGCGCGGACGGGCTCAGCGCTGCGCTCGACCAGCAGGCCATCGTGCTCGTCACCGGCGACGGGAGGCTCGGTGCGTCTTTCGGTTCTTCCAGCCGGCCAGTGAACACTCAAAGTTGTGGGTGCAGGGTACCCCGAGAAAGGCCCCTACGAGGCTATTCACGTCGGAGCGGCTGCGCGGACGATCCCCCCTGCGCTCGTGGAACAGCTCGCGAGCCCCGGGCGCATGGTCATCCCCGTTGGCACGTACTCCCAGAGACTGATGCAGGTGGACAAGGACGCTAGGGGAGAGATCACGCAGAAGGACCTCTTTGGTGTTGTGGTGCGTCGCGTTGCACAAGTGCCTTGCTATTGCAACGAGGACTGACTCTACGCCTAATAGTATGTGCCACTTACGGACAGGCCCAAAGGTTCTGTGTAATTCAGAGATAAAAATACGCCATCACATGTACAGTATTTTCATTGATCGAGAATGATGAAGCGTCACGGCAAACAGACGGATACTCAGGCCTCAGGACTAGCAATCACCGCATCAATTCATTCAAACAGTTAGGGAACGTCTAGCATACTGATCTTTGTAAAACGCTGTCAGTGACAGTAATAAAAGAAACTAAGGGAGGGTATGCTACATGTGGTATAAAGATCCAAAAAGTCTAGAAAGAGCCTGCCAACAGGCATTTCACTTCGAAAGACCGTAAGACTTCCGTGTCATGCTAACCATTAACTCTTTGCCCTTCATTGAACTGGAGAACCAGTTGCCCAGCGTAATACCCCAAAGGAAGCTCATGTAGGAAGTGCCCTGTTTCTGCGTGACACAAACAGAAAGAGTGAGGAACCATTAGACAGCTAAGATGGCAACCACTAACCTTGCCATTGGTAATAATAATGAGCTCAGGCTGACCGGTGTATTGCTTGCCTGGAGAGCCACCATTGAGCTGCGAAAGAATGTTCGCGGCGGCGATTTGCGCGTGCTTCGGGGCCTTGGCAAGCTGCTTCTGCTCGGACCAATCGATCACGTCACCAATTGCGTAGATGTTGGGATGTGACTCGATCTGGAACGTTGGTGCGACCTTGATTTGTCCGCGTGCATTGAGTACACCGGAACCAAGGGACTTCACAAAGCCAGTTCCAGGACGGCCACCAAAAGTGGGGACCTAAAACGGGACTAACGTTTAGGGGGTGGTGTAACCAAGGGGATTAAAAGCAAACGTACAATGAGATCACCCTCCAACTGGCGCTGAGAACGCGTCGCTGCTGGGATGGTGTCGAAGTTGTCAACGTAGTCATTAAACACGATGTTGATTCCGCGGGAGGTGACGTCTTTCTCGACCAGCTTGCGATATTTGTTGGGGTATGTCGAATTGAGAAGCTGTGAGTCAGAGTGGACAATGGTGACCTTCTTGCGTGGGAACACGTCCTTGATCTCGCCGGCGTATTCTAAATTGGACATAAGTGATAGGCCAAGCACAGAATAAGGCAGATCAACATACCACATCCGACGGCACCACCACCGGCAAGGATAATCCCACTTGCGTTCTCGAACTTGCGACGCCAAGACTTGATGTGTTCGAGGACGGCAGCCCGGTCATCAGGGAAGGCAAGAGGACCGTCCCACTCGGAACCAGGAGCAAGTACAAGGATGTCGTAATAGACGCGTTCACCCGTGGAAAGAATGACAGAGCCACTGTTCTCTTTGTTCTGTTCGATGGAGGTGACACGGCCAACCTTTATAGTTCCGTTTCCATTGACGAGGAGGTTATCGTAGGGAATGAGGACATCGTCCTCGAGCTTTCCCTCGGCGGTGGTGGTCAGGCGGATGCAGGCAGGAAGGTGAAGGGCGAATGGGCGCGCAGTGATAAGTGTAAGGGAAGTCGTGCTAGCATTGATCTTGGAGGAGAGGATGCGAGTAATAGTGGCACCTGCTGCACCACCACCGACGACAACGATGCTCTTGCGAGTAGCCGACATTTATAAGATGGAAAAGCGAGAGAAGAAGGCGGGATGAATTGAGAATGACGAACATGCTGCAGTTGCCTTATATTAATACTGCGAAGAAGGAGCGGTCAATGCTTGCTGATGTAACTTGGCGGCGGACTTGGTCAGCGGAAGCAAAATGTTGTAATCACGCTGACGATGCCTCATGACAGATTCGACTGACGTCCCGATGTTAACGCAGCGCCGCAAGTACATCAGCTGACTGTCAAGATTGGCTCGTTCAATGACTGGTCTGCTTTTCAGCTCCTCGGGTTGTGGGTGGTCTCAATGTCGGCGGCGTTTTGGCTGGTCCCGATCGCGTCTCCGTGGCTAAGGCGGCGACTCGCGATCCCTTCACCTCCTAGTTCTCGTAGTCGGACTCCTCACACGGGTTGAATTTGATCACATCTCTCACTCCACTCACGTTGTTTCTCACCCAATCTCCCAGCCTCGACGCACAAGAAACTCACATCGGACCGGATGCCTTGTCCTCAGTCACTATCATAGTATCACAGGAATTTTCTATGTGGCCGTGTCCCAGGCTTCTGTGATACGAACAAGCGCTTGCCATGAAGGCTATGTGACGCAACTACTGTGCATGTTTTGGAAGTGACACTGCGGCCCTATTCAGATTTCCAGCGCCACCCCTTTTCAAGGGTATCTCTGACCACACACGCCCCCACGCCCTCGGGCTAGCCCGGAGCACATCTGGTCGCTCACAAGTCACTTTCAGAAAGGTAGGGAAATCTCACAGAAAACGTTCCGCCTACACTATCGATATGAAATAGCCTGCCGAAAGCAGGTCCGAATAGGGCAGTCACACAACGGTACTGTATTTGCTATCATCCGAATGTGGGTGTCCTTTCGATGTGGTGCATACGCGCAACGTAAGGTGCAGTGGGATTACTAAATCCTCATAATAAGTTGGACAGCTCTTTTTGAGACGTCGCCAGCCGCATCTTTGTAAACCTGAATCATAGCTTCGCGCCCGTCAGTTCGAACCGGTATTATCATACGCCCGGTGGTCGCAAGTTGCGTCAACAGTTGAGAGGGTTGCACGACTTCCATCACGTGAATCACGCACATGGCGCAAACCCTAGGCCAAGCATGATTACGTTCCTCCGTATCAACAGAAGCGCCCCATCGTACCTAACTTCTCATCACCTTTGACAAGCAGGATTCTGCCCTCTAGGCTCGGTCAAGCCCGTCTGCGATCAAGTTCCATTTCACCAATCCAACCTCCTCGGTGGGTGGCAGACTGACGGTGACCACCTTGCCCAGTGTTATGATAAAGCATAGCGGTGAATACGCCCGTGCTAGCACCGACGTCGAGCGCCGTGCGAACACCCCGATGTGTGGTTGGGATTGACTCCCAAATAGCCGCGTGCTGTTGTGTCGGAATCGGTGTCGGAATCGGTCAGCACCGACCGCTGCTGACGTGAGCGGGCATGGAAAGCCGCCCCTTGCTCGGTAGTAAGATTACAGCCCCACTGGCCGTCGTGGTAAAAAGCTCACACGCGGAACGTACTGCGTAACGCTATATGCCTTGGCTTTGTCGGTGACATAATGCACCCGGACCACGTACTGTACCTGCGACTGAGCACAGCCAACTGCGCGTTTGTTCGAGAAGCTTCCCGTACAGTACATCAGCGCACAAGCGTCGGCGTCATTGATGATCCTCCCTCTGGCGATCATATATCATAAGTCAGCCTTATTTGAGCTACCGTGAGCTGTGAGTCAATTTGACCCTCTTGACTACGGAATCGCATAGTAACAGTCCCCTGCTACAAGTGAATCAGACTAGCGGTAAGGGCGTCCTAGATAACTTCAAGCGGGAAAGTACAATTGCGAACATGGAACAACACCCTTTATCACGTGCTACGTGCGAGCGTAGGACGGTGATAGAACATGAAAGAAGTGGTACTGTACGAAACAAGGTACGAAAAGCTACTGAAAGCGCACGGAAAAAAAACGGAAAACATATGTCACGTGGAAAAATCCCATTCAGCGAGGCGCTGAGGAAGTGCAAGAGGAAGTGGTTGAGAGTGCTCACTCCATGCAAAAACGGAAATAAAACGGAAGTACATACGTGCAAGCACACGAAAGCCAAGACGAAAACAGTAAACAGTAAATGGAAAAAGGTAGCATGAAGACTAGAGTTCAAACGTTCAAAGGCTGTGCTAACTGCTTGAATCACTCTCGCAGCTATTATATTCTACGGTGGGGCTGAATCCCCGACTTTGTTACGCCGTTTGACGATGACCGGGTACTCGTGACCGACGGCATCATGATCGTACGAGCCCCGCGTTGCTCACTCGTGGGCGCTGGTCTTGAGTTGATGCTCGCGCTCATCGAAGCGGAGGCGATATTTGCGTCGTGGCGAGATGCTCGGTTACTAGTGGCTGTTGGGGGATATTCTGTCGACGGTGTCAATACGCCATCTGAGATCTCCCTTACGGTCATACATACCCGATGCATAATTCTGAGTCTGGGTGCGCGTCACCCCAAACGGCCTCTCACTTATGCGACTAGTATCTGTAGGTGAGACCTGATATCGCGGGCCAGATGTGCCCGTACTGACGACACCCCCATAGAAATCAGCTCGGGACCTTGCGTAATCGGTAGTGACGCCGAGATGCGGCGACGGCGAAGGATGTCCGGTGATGTATTCGCTGCGTCCCGAGCTGAGGAACCTGGTCGGTGCGCCCGTGGACGAGGGTCGTACCCTCGTAGGGCAGTGGCAGGCAGGGCAAAGATGAAGTCCATCTCGCGCCTGCTCGTGTCCAATCATTGGCGCATACGATGGCCCCCACCTGCTCGAACCCCCCTGGTATGGTGTGCCACATAGGGGGCAGGACGCCTGAGGGGTAGACGCCACGGGATTATAGTGGTTGCCAGGATATGGTTGACGCGGGCCTGGGGGATATCGAGGGTCCACCAATGCTGAGGCTACTACTGTGGCAGCAGTACGCGCGGTCGTATATGCGGCACTCGAAAGCCAGTTCATCCGCGATCGAACTGGGGCAGTGTACTTCTTCTGCTCTTCGTGGTCGTCATCTTGTCCTGCGGTTGGGAGACGCCTCTGCAGTCAGCATTGCATTGCGGTCGGTCGATGCCCGTTGTACGCACGTCCTACGGCAGGGAAGTTCGGTGCAGCAAGGGCCCCGCATTCTTCCCTCTGGTCCGATGCATTCGGCCCTTCACCATCAGAGTCTGCGCTAGGAGCACCGTTGGCACCCGGCGTTGGTGGGAGCGGATCAGTATCCACCAGGCGTAGACCCAGGAAGGGGTCTGCTGGATTGAATGGGAAAGCCATGCCACACTCACGAACCAGTCACTCTCGAAGGGGGTTGTTCGACTGCGCCAGAATAACCTTCTTGCGAGGCTTATCATGCATTCTCCGCCGTCCAGTGGAAAGTTCGACGTGAATCAAGGCTGCGTCCTAGGATGTGGGCTGTGTCCTCGGACTGTCACCCGATGGGGACTTGGCGTAAACGCCACGGTCACCTGTCAATATAGAGGGATTACACTCATTAGTGTATCAGAATCGACGCGTCAATCAGGGTATATTGCGGCAATGGTCTGTCTAATACACCTCTACCAGTGGAATTGGCCTTGGCGGACACGTGGTGGTGATACACTACTGGAAGAAGTCGGCCCAACTGCGGCATTGCTCCAAGTGACGCTTCCGGAATTAGGATTAGGGACCAGTGGGTATGGATTCACGGCCGACGACTGCTGCTGGCCCTGGCGTTGCTGCTGTGGTTGCTGCTGCTGCTGGCGCCGTTGCGCTGCCCATTGCTCGCAGGATGTCCCGCAATACTCACGGCCTCTGCGCCGAGGGAACCTATTACATGCTGGGCAAACAAGAACGCCGTGCGTCTGCAAAGCCTCACTAGGTGCCAGACGAGAGCGGAGTTCAGCACACGAACACAATCAGACCACACAAGACGACGGCGAGACGACGAACATCATATGCGCCTCTCCGCAATACTCCGTCAACTCGTTCGTTCGGAGGTCCTCGACCACCGGCCTATGGCAGCCCGGAATGAGACAAATTGGGGGCCTGGGCGCCGCCGCTGCGGGCTGAGACGGCCGCGCTCGCTGGTGAATATTGACCACCGGCTGCGGGGCGCCTAGTGGTGTAGTTCGTGGTACAGCCTGTGGCGCAGCTCGTGGTACAGCCTGTGGTGCAGCTCGTGGTACAGCCTGTGGTGCAGCTCGTGGTACAGCCTGTGGTGCAGCTCGTGGTACAGTTCGTGGTGCAGTTCGTGGTGCATTCTGTAACGCATTCTGTGGTGTAGTCTGTGGTGCAGTCTGTGGTGCAGTTCGGAGTGTGGCTTTCGGTGGCCGGGCTCATGAGCAAACAGAAGATATATATATATATAAAGACGCACCTGAGACGGAAAGCGTGTCTGGGCCACCGCGGCGGTATCCCCAGTCATTGGGATTTGCCCCACCTTCACCAGGACCAGTGGGTCGAATGGACGCGTCCCGACGATTCTGATTTGGAGGAGGCTGAGCTACGGGTGGGTGGCCAATGTCATAGTTAGAAGAATGTGTTCCTGTGTACTGCTGGGATAACGAAGGAGGTGAGTTATATTGAGTGGCATATATGGGTGTCCCTTGAGATGTATTTGGTGATACTTGAGGCTGCGAAAGGGATGGTACGTTGTTCTGAGCCCTAGGGGGCGAAGGCTGCTGCTGCTGCTGCTGCTGCGACCGGCGTTGTGGAGGATAGTTCTGCGGACCTCTGTTTGGGGTCTGAGGATACTGAGACGGAGTAGCGTAAAGCACGTTGGGCGACACAGATGTAGTTTGAGGTTGGGGTAATGGAGATAGGGGTTGTAGAGACGTATGGGATAGTGAGAGATCATGAGTATCTCCGGACCAAGCTGTTGAATGTTGATACCGTCGGCCACGGTCACCGCTTTGCGGATTGACATACTGACCACTGGAAGTGGGGGTGGAGGTGGAAGGATATAAGTCCGGTACCGCAATCTGCAGCTGGTGCGACGACGTAGGTTGCAATTGTGCCGAGCCCGTCAGCTGGGAGGTTAGGTTCAAATCTGGGCGACCTCATAAACACCATCGTCAACTTCAATCATGAACAACCAAGGCTCACAGTCCCAATCATCTCCGGAAGGGTTCGCATACAGGTGTTGTGCCTGACCGGGAGCAGTTCCCTGGAGATTTGATGGCGGGCGATTCGTCCAGGGAACGCCGCCAGCTGTGCTGTTGTGTGTACCACTGACAGTTACAGGGGGCTGAAACGGTTGAGGTGGCTGAGACGACGTCCTTCTGACACTGTTCGGAGGGCGACCAGAACCACGCGGGGCGCCTGTACTATGGTGTCAGAATACGAAGTTTCGAGGGGTATAAGTAGGCCGTACTATGGTCGTTGTTTGAACGACGGGAGGAAGAACTCATAGTGGTCTCTGGGGTACCGAGTAAAGTCCAGGGGACGCGTATTTAAAAGTTATAGGCAGAAAGTGGTTTTTGATCACGGACGCGTTGAGGTTTTTCCCGAGTGGAGCCCGCGTGCTGATGCTACTCCGACCCAACTGCAAGAATTGGGTGAGGCTGTAACCGGATTTAAGCATCAATAAGGCGATGTAGTTGGATGTATGACTGTGCTCGGCTCCGCCAATGATTATCACAAGAGTCGTTACCACGGATGTTACTATTTCCCCAAAAAAACACCCGAATGTAAAAGGACATCGTCGTCGTACCGAGATAATAATATAAAATCTTCTCTCCTCACGCATGCAGATCGTCGGGGGAACCGAATTACGCTTTACCAGTGGTCGCAACTGCATTACGAATACGATATTCCCAGTACCTGACGCATGATGGGTAAACATAATCGGGTCCCCGCACCGCTGAGGAGGGCGTACCTTTTCCTGATGGTGTCGTGGGTGTCTGCGAGCGAGCGCCATAACTAGCAAAAAGGCCGATTGGCATCAGGAAGGCGAGTCCATTGCTCGTATCAGGCCCGCATACCTCCACAGCCTCGGATATCCCCTCATTCCCACTCGCCTCGTGTACGTCTGCCATGAATTCGATTGCTGCCGCGCAGGGCAACTCTGCGCCTTCCGACGGGGGTGGGTTCTCGAGATCAAGGATGTCGTTACCTCTGGGCTCGACCGTGTCGACGATGTACTGCCTCGCGAAGATAGCCTGGGTCGAATACGGGACGCGTGAATGATCTAATATCCCGCGCAAATAATTCCACGCGGAGGGGTTGTTGGGCGCAAGCGCAATCTTCTCCTTGGCGAAGCTAATAACCGAACATGAAATAGGCCGCACGGCCATGGGCGCGAGGCGGTGTAAAGGGGGTCGGGGGTGTTACCGTCAGCGCCGATACGGCTGACCGTCCAACGGACAGGAGGAATGATGACCCACGCGAGTTCACGCTTCACTATCGCCTCTGCATCGTCCTTGCTATCATTGCTCCCGCGTTCAAACGAGACGAAGAAGCGGTGGTGCCACGCCGAGTTGTTGCGAACGTCGTCTTCGAGGAGCCCGTCGATGAACGGAAGTTCGTCAGCCCACAAATTCTCTTGATCGAAGTGCGCGAGCAGCCACTGTCGGTGGCTCCAGGTGTGGTAGTTCTTCGCATCGGCCTTGAGTACCTCCTCGTTGAAAGCTAGTTCCGGCGCAGGGTCGCCTAAAGCAGTGAGGAGAAGCCGTCGATGGTGCCATACTTGGTATGTCTTTGGGGAGGCCTTGGTGAGCGTGTTAGATAGGACAAGTTCGGGCTGGAGTGGAGCAGAGATAGCGATAAGGGTCTCGTAGCGGTATTGCCTAATAGCTGTGCCGTAAACGAGGTGATTGACGCACGAGGAGACTGAAAGACACGCACCAGGCGGAATAATGTGCGGGATTGAGCCTTATAATTGTCTCTGTGAGCTGGAGAACGCGTGGACTCTTCTCTCCTATCTTTACAACGCCACGGAAGTAGTCCGTCGCGTCTTTGTCTGCGTTATCCAGCGGAGCATCGTGGTTGAACAGAGGATCGATGAGTAAGTACAGTACGCAGGACGATAGCTAGAGAGTTGCGTACATTCAGGGCTGTAAAATATGGGCGCAAGTGGCTGTATATTCTCATACTGAACGACGGGAACAACATCAGCCCACTCAGGTCGTTCTGCGTAAAAAACATGATCTGTTGTGTCGTCGGCAGTTGGTGCAGACATGACAGTCAAGTGCAAAGGGAGCTGACAATAACAATGTGCAAGTGTTCGTTTTTGACAATTGAGTTCACGCCCTCTGCACAGAAGAACAAAGTGAAATCGCAATCGGTAAAATACTGGACAGAGATTATAGACAAGCATCAAACAAAGGAGACATTATACACTATTGACCGAGACTCAAAGCTGGTATACTAGATTACAACATCAAGCAGTGGCAGCGGCAGCTGCTGGAGCTGCGTTACTTGCAGTATAATCCTGGGAGAACATAGGTTGAGTAACGATCAATCGAGTTTCACCGAGCTCGATACTAACCTCCATCTCCGCGTCGAGGTCTTCGGCGGTCTTCGGTGGTCGCTCGGTCTTGCGGCTGCCCGGTCTCCTGCCCCGGCCACGAGGGGCACCACGACTCCTGCAAGGCGGATAATCGCATCTATAAGTGGTCCTGAACGGAAACCAAGGGTGGTACGGGAACGGACCTGGCAACTTGGGTGCCATTAGTGACAGGGCTGGTATTCTCTGCTGGGGCAACGCGGGAAGCGAGACTGGGAATGGGGGCGAGGCGAGATGGGTCGACGACGACTTCAATCTTCATAGGGCGCTCTGGAAGCATAGATGATGGATAACGAGGAAAGGAGCAGGGACGGCGGGGAGAGTTAATTGGTCAGTTGAGCGTTCAGCGATGGGCGAGGCAAACGAAAGACGAAAACGAGCCGAGCTAAGAAACAGTTGCAGAGTAACCGCGGATCCTTCGATTGAACATCACATTGGACGTCGTTGATATTCTGCCTTAACCTTGCGCAACGCAACGGATTGAACAGGGCATGTGAGGCCCGTCCTTGCAATCCTTCGACGGCCAGACTTCTTCAACAGGACCGGTCTTGAAGCGACAGCGAACGTCTACACGTTCAACGGCACTTCAGAACTAGGCCCTCTCTCAGTCCAACACTCCTGCCCACTGGTCCAGCCTCGACCGTTAGCCATGTTCGGCGTAGAAACCACGCCACCAGGTCCACGGGGAACACGTATCTAACCCTCCCCCCCTCTGCTAGAGCAGAACGAAGCTGATCAGGTCGTTGCTTCGCACCCAGGATTCAACCTGAGGGGTTACATGTGGCCAGGAGAGGGGTCGTGGTGTATCTCACGATTACGACTTGCCCTTGCACGAAGGCGAATCAAACGAGTCCGTTGCTGACGAGGCACCGCGAAGAAAAAGACGAGCTCTAAGTAGAGAAGGCGGCGGATACTAACTCCCATCGATGAGGCGGTTTGTTGTATTGTTGATAGGCCTTATTGCCATCCCCTTTCTTTTGGATATGACCGAGGCCACGCCTTTGGAACGTCCATTTGAATCGTAGTGTAGGTTGACCTCGCGCAGGGTCCGACGGTGGTCTGGAAGAGCTCCTATAGAACAGAGCCATCAGAACTTCTTCGTCATGGTTCGTAAAAAGAATTGTCGAACCTTTACTGAGCTTCGTTTACATCTAGAGGAAGATTGGAAACGACATTTTCTCAACAGGTTGAGGGGAAGCGGCAGTGGTGCCCTTTGTAGTATTTGCTAGGCGGGCCTTGGCGCGGGTGGCGTGCCAGCCGTCCCAAGTACTTGAGCACGTGCAGTGTTACCACGACGTCCGGCCCCACGCCTTGATTGTTTGACTGTGCGGGAGGCGGAAACGATCTGAAGACAAGAACAAAAATTAAGACGATGACGTTCAATGAGTAGAGGGAGGGCGAGTCGATAAAACATACGTCGTCGAGTGATTTGTCCATTACAGCTGATAGGAAAGTGCTTTTACTTTTTTTGTTCTTGGGTGAGAGGACAAAGGGTCAAGAGGAGAGAAGTTGGTTGAGGGGTAAAAGACACGGACGCGTTAGAGCGCCTTTTCTATTATTTGGTTGCGTCGGAGTTGGAAATCGATCACCTGAATAAACACAGCATCCCTGTGTGGTGATCT